>ML340133.1:6508-50852 GCA_005239505.1 Nicotiana paniculata
AAACGCCCGGCTATCGCCCGGGTGTCTCCTTTTGCGTATTTTCGACGTATTTGCATCCCTTTAGCTCCGTTTCCATCTCCAATTCACCTACACATGAAATAAACTCCATTAAGCACCTAACAAGTGTATTTTTATCATTATAGCACTTCAAATGTAAGGTATATCACATGCTAGACTATGCAATTTAGTATCGCATCATAACGCATATTGTTTTGCTTGATCGCATTCAGATATGACAGGTATACCTCCGGAGGTGATGACTCATAAATTGAATGAAGGTCCATCATACGTACTTGTCAAGCAAAAGAAGAGAAATCAAGGTTCATTCAAAAATCAAGTGATTCATGATGAGGTACAAAAACTCTTAAAGACCGGTTCAATACGTGGGGTAAAATATCCTAATTGGTTAGATAATACTATTGTAATTCCAGAAATGAACGGTAAATGGCGAGTTTGGACATATTATACTGATATAAATAAAGCTTGTCCAAAATATTCATTCCCTTTACCGCATATAGATCAACTAATTATTCTACCGCATGTCATGAGCTATTGAGTTTTTTAGATTCATATTCAGGTTATAATCAAATAAAAATGGATCCTTTAGATGAAAAAAATACTTCATTTATTACGGGCAAGGGGACTTATTGTTACAAAGTCATGTCTTTTGGTTTGAAAAACGCTGGAGCCACATATCAAAGGTTGGTGACTAAGATGTTTCAAGAACACTTGGGAAAGACTATGGAAGTATATATTGATGATATGCTAGTTACATCTGCACGAGCGGAAGATCATTTTCAAAAACTTTCAAATACATTCGAGATCCTCCGCAGCTATAATATGAGATTGAACCTAGAAAAGTGTGCCTTTGGCTTAGCTTCAGGTAAGTTCTTAGGTTTTCTTGTATCTAATAGAGGTATTGAAGCAAACCCTGCACAGATCAAAGCTATTGAAGAAATTCTAGATATACTCACGAGAAAAAAAGAGCTACAAAGATTGACAGGTAGGATAGCAGCTTTGGGAAGATTTATTTTTAAGTCTTCGTAAAAAATCTTCAAATTCTTTTTCAGTGCTAAAAAGAAAAATCAGTTCGAATGGATTGAAGAATGCCAACAAGCCCTCAAAAATTTGAAGGCATACTTGTCAAATGCTCCTTTGTTGGCTAAACCAAAAGACGGTGAGAGGTTGTTCGTTTACCTCGCAGTTTCAGAAATAGTTGTAAGTGTAGTTTTGATACGAGAAGACAAAGGTAAACAATCTCCAATTTATTATTTCAATAAATCTTTGTTGGATGCTGAGATTAGATATCCTCATTTAGAAAAACTTGCTTTAGCATTAGTTATGGCATCTAGAAAGTGAAGACCTTACTTTCAATGTCACCCTATTTTCGTAATAACTGCATATCCTTTAAGGAGTATTTTGCATAAACAAGAATTGTCAGGTAGATTAGCCAAGTGGGAAATAGAACTCAATGAGTATGATATCATGTACCAACCTAGAACTGCAATAAAATCACAAGTTATAGCACATTTTTCGCTCAAAAATAGTTCCTGAAGTAGAAAAGGAATTACGTGGACTCTATTTACTGATGGCTCCTCAAATATTAAAGAACAGGTTTGGGTGTTGTTTTAAATCCACCTTCGGGAGAAATTATAAGATAAACAGTTAAATGTTACCATATTACTAACAATGAAGCAGAGTACGAAGCTGTAATTGCATGGTTAGAACTGACACGAGAACTCTCCATAGAGAAAATCGTGATTAAAAGTGATTCTCAGCTGGTAGTCAACCTGATGCAGGGGACTTACATAGCTAGAGAGGCACAGATGCAATAATATCTGGAAAAGGCACGAGAATTGATAAGGCAATTCCAATCATGGAAGATTGTGCAAATACCCAGGGAAGAAAATGCAGAAGCAGATACACTAGCTAATCTAGCATCAGTTGCGGAAATAACAATTGCAGAAAATGCTATTATAATACATTTATTTCATTCAACACTAGACCAGGATAAAAATGAGGTAAGTTTTAATATTTTAACTTGGGATTGGAGAAACGAGCTTGTTAATTTTTTGTAGTATGGAACCGTACCTGAAAGCAAAAAAGAGTCTCAGTCGCTTCGACAAAAAGCTGCTCGTTACTGTTTAACTCGAGGAAATCTATATAAAAAATGTTCGGTGGACCATTAGAAAGATACAGAAAGTTTTGTAGCAAAGTGTGATAGGTGCCAACGCTATGGCAATAATATGCATCGCCCAACAGAATTATTACATACAGTTATTTCCTCTTGTCCATTCATGAAGTGGGTAATGGATATAGTGGGTCCTTTGCCACAAGCTAAAGGAAATGTACGTTTTTTGTTAGTATTAACGGATTATTTTTCCAAATGGGTAGATGCAAGAACTTTAGAACATGTGTGAGAAAAGGAAGTGTTGATACCCAATTTTTCCCTATAATATCGTCAAAATTGCATATATACATTCAAAACTATGCATTAGCATCAGTTAACATTTTTCCATAATTTCTGCATTTTTAAGGATTTTAATTAACTTATCCCAGTATTTTTATTTATATAAATAATTACTAACTGCATTACAAATGACTTTATAATAATTTCATTGTTTAATTTCGCTATTTATATTTATATTAAGCTTAAATTATTTCACAAATAGCCATATTTACAGCTCTTAGGTTATAATTGCAATAACTTTGTAATTATAGCCCATACATGCATTATTATATTATTTTTCCAGGAAATAGCTTGGTGTATTTTTAGAATATTGAGTAATTATTTTAAAGCATCTCTATGCATGAAAATCATTTTTATAATCTGTTAATTATTTTTATCAATTATTTGTGTATTTGACAAATAACCCTTTTTATTTCAGACTTAACCCTTTTAATACCAGCCCAAACCCCTTTAAGCCCAATCTCTGTACACTCGACCCAATAACCCGGTTCAATCGTGGTCGTTGAACCTTTTTAGCTACGGTCCACGATTAAACATGCCTTATTAATCCCTAACCAACCCTAACCCTTCTCATTCCTCGCATTCCGCTGTCACCCGTTCCCCTACCCCTCCAATTCTCTATCAACTCACCCTAACCCTAATCACCGTCAAAGGCGAGAACTTCCTTTTTATGGTGTTTTCGTCCATTCTCCGACCACCACTGGTCTCATATACTCCCTGGCTCTTTGATTTTATGAGTCCTTAGAAGAATCTTGTGGAGATTCAACCTTGTTCTTGCCTAAAATTATTCTATTGGCCTATCTCAGGACACTTTCGTTTGTGAGTATGGATTTCCTCTTGCTTTTAGTATGAATCCATGAGTTTTTGACCGATTCTCTTCATCTCCGTTATTTTCTGAAAACCCTAGTTTCACTACTGTTCAATTCTTCTCAGATCTTTATATATCTGAGGTGATTCGAGTATTATTAGGTGTTTTTCTTTAAAGATCTCTTGTTTTAATTAACTATTTCAATTTTACCACTATTTCTAAAACTAGGGTTCATCCCAGATTTTTCTTCAAAGATTTTTCTAACTTCTCAGTGTTTAATTAATTGTTTCTTCACTATCTTGACTAATTTTCGCATGTGTGTTCAAACCCTAGATGATTCTGTGTGATATACGGATTTCTTCAATTTTGTTTCAATATTTTGGTTATGTCCGTGAACCAGTCGTATTAATTTATTCCATTTTTGGGACTTAAAATATTTTCCCTGTTAAATCCAGTATTCTTTGGGATTTTTGCCCTAATTGATCTCTATTGATGATTGAACCAACTTTTCTTATTAAATCCGGTATTTCTGTGAGGTTTTACTTAATTAATTTCTATTTAGGGAATCTGAATAACCCTTTCCTATAAAATCAATATTCTTTGAAGATTTTATTAATTGATTCCTATTAAATGTCCTGTTAAAATCAGTGTGTGCTGAAATTTTATTTGTTTCTTTATTTGTGACCTTAATTGATCATACTTGCCTTAATTAGTTATCAGTATGGTATGACTCCCTATATGTTATGATTTTGAGTCCTTACCTTAATTGAACCCCCTGTGGTGACCGTTAATTGATTACCCCCCAGTTAAGGGGTCTAATCCGGACTCTCCTATAGGAATTGCTTCCATATTTTATTAATTGCTTCTAATTGATTGAATTGTGATTCTTTTTAATTTATTTTGATTTACTCCCTAAGTGTTATATATATATATATATATATATATATATATATACTCTCATTCTGATTCTTCAAGAAAAAAAAGCGAACAATAGTTCACAAACACACTCATACATTTTGCTCTCATCTCTTTGCTACTTGTGTTCATTATACTGTCTAGCCGGCTGAAAGCCAAGGCTAGTTCACTGAATCCTGCATACTTTCACCTTCTATTTTTTGCTTCCTTTAACTGGCATGTTCCTATTCCCAATGTCGTTTATCATTCTATGAAGCCTGAACCTATATGCTATCTCATCTGTTGCTTTACTTCTGCTGAATCCATGCCTCTTCTGTATTTCACTAAGCATCTCTACTTCTATGTTTAACTCTGTATCTTTACTATTTATTTCTTTAATCATCATGCCTATTTCTGTGTTTAAGCTTCAATCCTTTCCCGTTTATTGCTTTAATCAGCATGTCTATTTATGTGTTTAAGCTTCAATCCTTTCCCGTTTATTGTGTTAAACCATCATGCTTACTTAGGCCTTTAGACTCTTATCCTTCCTTTCCATTGACCTCAACTGGTATAACCACTTCTGTGCAATTAAATCCCTATCCTCTCTATGAACTGTTAGCGTGACCACCTCTCAATTTAAGTTCTATGTTCTTCCTGTCTACTACTTTAAGTCAGTATGATTACTTCTGCTATGTGCTCTGGCTCTTTAAAATTTTGTGCTTACTGTATATTTCTTCTAATTAGCATCACTAGATCCTATTGAGTGTTTTTGAAGTTGGCTGTCATAATATGACAATTTGCTTGGTGTTAATCAGCATGTTTTTGTTTTTCTGATTGGTTTCATGTGTCCTTGGTTAAGGATTTCTATGTTCCTAACCTCTGCTACCCCTTATTTGTGTAGTTGTTTGATCTCGGCATGCTATGCGCCCACCTAGTGTTAACTAATGAACTAAGCTAAATCTGGGCAATATGAATCTTTCCTTAAAACTTTGTGACTATGTCTGCTATTTGCTCGCTGAAGCCTTTGTTTTCAGAATGCTTCTAAACTATTTTCACTTCCAAACTGTTTTCACTTCTGAACTGTTTTCTTCAAACTATTGTCTACCCTCCAAACACTACTTTTTAACTCCTACTCTTAGAATTATCTAGGGTCCTGCCCTTCCAGTGTGAGCATTGCCTAGGAGTCCATAAGACTCCCTCGAACTCTGACAAGCTGGCTCTTCCACACTGCACAAAAACTATTTTCTTTAAAGGATCCTTGTTGTGAGCATTGCCCGGGGTCTCTGAGGTCCTTAGGAACTTTGACGCACCAGGATACTCTCTTGGACACTATGAGATATTGGTACCTTGGATTTGGTTGAAGGACTGGTCCTCCAGGTTTACTTTTGGGCCCATTCAAGCTCCCCATAGTATAGCAGTTTCATTTCTGTAATTCATTCATTCTTGGCCCGTAATAATAATTCTCGTAAAACAGATATTGGGGATATTAGTAAAATGGGAGGGACATTTATATGTGTTTTGTGGGGGAAATCGGGTAGAAATCATTCTCCTATGATTGTTGTGATTATATATGCATTAGAAACCATGCTTATAAGATTGTTTTGTGCCATAGAAAAACAATGCTTATAGGTGCATCATGTCATTTGTCCTAAACTTTTTCTTTCTAAAGTTCTGCATACTCATGTCTGTTTAGAAATCTTGTCACTAGGTTGTTATTAATGCTGCCTAATAATCATGTTCATGAAGTTCTCCTATGTGCGTTAGAAACTATGTTTTAGGACTTTTATTGCACTCTCCTGAATACCACGCCTATGTCTAGATAGTATAAAAAGTAGTCCCAACACCTAGATATCATGCTTATAGAGATAAGTATATAAAACCAGTTCTGTAACGTTTGATGTTATTTTTTTAGCTCCTAGACAACATGCCTATAAGATATAATGAACTCAAACAGCCTGTTTAATATCACTTGTTAGTATTAAGACCCTGGTTAATAATTAGATATCATGTTCCACGCCCACGCAATCTTGTAGGATAATTGAAACCTTGCAATTTGTAAAACTATGCATTGGTTACTTGTGAACTGCCCAGATTCAACAAATTCTAAAATCAGTAGGCAAACTGATTAGGTTTCTATCACTTCACTTTAACAAGATGCTGCATATTCTTTGCTTGTCATGTTCGCCTAGATATCTTGTTCTAGGAACTTTCTGAAACATCTGAAATCTTGTTGTTTGAGACATGCTAATTATCTGTTTATTTGTGGAGGTAAACATGAGCCCCTTAATTGTTCTTTTACTTGACAGTCCTATATGGTCTTTGTTGTCGCTTAGATTTTCTCCTCTAAACACCTTAGGAGAGTCTCGAACTACCTAAATTAGAGGTCCTAAACACCTCCAGGTCTATAAGGAAGGGACGGGTAATGCACGCATAGAGTTTGTTTAATTAAAACCTCTTATAATTGCTAAGGGAGGGTAATTGGGTAGTGATAACTTGGATTTTTGCCTCGTTTTCCATTCTTCTATGCATGAGTTTTTGATATAATTCTACACAAAGTGGCCCCGAAAGCTTATACGTTGTGCTTGTTGCAGGATTAAACCAGAAATGAAGACACTCAGTCTAAAATATGCTCAAAATAGGAGTAAATCCGGTACAAGGATCAAAGACAAAAAAAATGATCAAGCAAAAGGCCACCGCGGCCGCGGTCCAGCTTTCGCGGACCGCGGTGGCAGATCTAGAGAAGCTGCAGACAAGGCAAGCTTCCACCGCGGTCGCGGTCCTCATTTCGCAGTCCGTGGTGGCTCACTTCAGAGACTGACTTCCAAGGCATTTTCCACCGCGACCGCGGTTCTCGTTTCGCGGTCCGCGGTGGACAACTTCAGAGAGGTGATTTCAGTGCATAGCTCACCGCGGTCCGCGGTCCTTATTTCGCGGTCCACGGACGAGCCTTATCAGAAGCCCAGCAGCTCAGCAACCCAGTTATTTTCGCAGACCGCGGTGGCCCCGCATGGGCATTTTTGTCCGAAAATTTGGCAGACTATAAATAGAGTATTTTGTAATTTCTTTACACATCTTGTAATTTCTGAAGTAGAGAGCACGTGAATATTTTAGGGTTTTCATCTTTCTAGATTTGTGCTTGTATTTTTAACATGGAAACTTCAATCTCATTGTTAGGAATCAATTAATGGGTTCTTCTTCTTCTCTATCATTGTTTTCATCTTTGATTACAAGTAGCTAGACCCATTAGCTAGGGTTGTGGCTCTACCCTAGTGTGAGTATGTAGTGGGTTTTTGAAATTAAGGTTGAGGAATTAATGGGTGTTGGCTATTTAGGTTAATTTAGGGTTTCTACTGCCATAATTAGTGGTTGCAAACACTAATTAGCCTTTTCATGACTTGGGTCTCTCTTGAGAAAGAAGACTTGAGTCTAGAAATTAGCCTAATAAGAAATTAAGGCATTATCAGGAGATTGGTAGTCCCAATCAATTGGGTTAAACCCAGAAATGGTAAAACCCTACTTGAGCCCTAATTAACGGGTTAAACCTCGAGAGAGTAATACCCTACCTAAGCCTTAATTTCTTGATTAATTGATACCCAATTTGTCTCGAGAGGGGCAATTAGGGAAAAATCACTCAAACTACCAAGAGGTATAGAGTGGGCACCTTCGTGCATTGGTTATAGCTGTATCCCTAATCAATTCCCGGCCTTAGAATTGAAACACGTTGTGTATCCACCTAGGCAAAGGTCACGACCCTAGTGCCTTTATCAATATCAGAAAACAACAACATAAACAACTTAGTCATTAATTAGCTCACAAACAATAGAGTACACTTAGCATAGTTCAATACCAACAAATGTTTAGAAGTGCAATTAGAAACACTCGACTCTTTTAGATCACTTAGACACTCACCCCCATTATAGACTCCTTGTGTATTCGATCCCGACCATTCGGGTAAAAGCTACACGATCCTTGCCTTCCTACTTATATAGTAGGGTGGGTGAGGCGTGATCACTTTTTGGCGCCATTGTCGGGGAGTCTAAAAGTGTGACTATCTTTGTGACTAGAAGCGTAGTGTGCTTTTCTTTTCTTCTATTTTTAACTTCCTTGTTTTGTTTACTTAGGTATAATGGCTGATCCACTAGGAAATGTGATTCCAGGGGAGGAGGTTTATGACAACCAAGAAGAGGAAATTAATCAACTTCCTCCACAAAGAAGGGGCTGACAGGCTGCCTCTCGGGTCCTTCCAAATGAGGGGTATGCTAGTGCCATAGTCCTGCCAAGGATTCGAGCGGGGAACTTCCAAATCACGAATGTGATGCTCACTCTCTTAGAGCAAAGAGGATACTTCACCGAAGCCGCGCACCAGAATGCCTATAAGCATCTCAAAGGCTTTGTTGATACTTGTTGGGGGAGTAAGCAAACTAATGTGTTGGAGGACGCATTACGGTTACGGTTGTTCCCGTTCTCACTTCGGGGAAAGGTATTGGATTGGCTTGAGCATCTCCCAAACCATTCTATATCCACTTGGGACGAGCTCGCAGATAAATTCATTGCAAATTTCTTTTCCCCAAGCCACTCGACGGCCCTTCGAGATGAGATTTTGGCATTCAAACATGAGCCAAACGAGCCACTACATGAAATATGGGAACGCTGTAGAACCATGCTCAAGGAGTGTCCGAATAATGATATGACCGAGGCTATGATACAACAAACCTTCTACCGGGGAATCAACACGGTAAATCAATGTGTGGTCAACCAATTGGCCGGTGGTAATTTTATGAAGTTGATGTACCCGGAGGCATGTGAGATTCTTGATGAAATGGCCGACATATCTTCGGCTTGGCAAAGTAGAACAAATGTGCCTCAAGGGGAAACTGGTGTGAATAGTCTCCACAAGGAACTCCAAGAACAAGGGAAAGCAATTGCCGAGCTCACAACAACCATGAACCAACTTGCTAAGGCCCAACTCCAACAATTGCAAGGGCTAAAGCAAGTGAATGCTATTGAAGGAGTGCATATGCAAGGAAACCAAAGGAGACCCCGGGGGAATGTTAGGCAAAATTGTGGTGATCAAGGTGATCAAGGGCCGAGTGGTCATGAACAAGATGAAGATTATGATGACCAAGATGAGGATGTTATGTATGCAAACAACTACCAAGGGCAAGGTAATAGTCAAAGCAACAACCAAGGTTGGAGAAATCAGGGTAATACTCAAAGCTAGGGGAATCAAAGGCCACGAAACTGGAACAATAACAATGCTAGGAATTGGAGCAATACCAATGATCGTCAATGGAAAAACAATAATGACCGACAAGGGGGGAACAACAACAAGGAGAATCGGAATGGAAGAAATAACAACAATAATTGGGGAGGCAAAGGTAGTCGAGGGTAGGGTTTTCAAAGGCCCCAAATGTACCGACAACCAAGCAACCCTCCTCCATATCAATATCCTGGACAAAGTTCTTCAAGCTCTGATATGGGCCGGATAGAAAACATGTTCAAACAGATGATGGAGAGAAATGCAGGATTCGATGCCCAGATAGCCTCTCACACTACTTCTATCCGAAATCCCGAAGTACAAATGGGCCAGATTTCACATGCCTTAAACACTTGCCTGAAGGGTGCACTACCGAGTGATACGGTAGTGAACCCCAAGGGTGGGAACAATAACAACACCGGTCATGCAATGGAGGTGACTACTCAGAGTGGAAAAGGTGGTGAAGCAAGTATGTCGGGGCCAAAGAAGGTTGTTGTCGATGATGAAGTTGTACCCCAGGATGAGTTACCAGTTGATGTGGAACAAGCAATGGATGAGCCAAGTGAAGTTGAGGTAAGAATTGACATTCATGACAATGGGGAAGATTTGGGTAGAAATGTGAACCGTCTAGGGAGCACATAATTGACATGCCGGAATCGGTGGCCCCCAAGGCACCATTGCCTAGGCCACCTCCTCCCTATCCTCAGAGATTGGAAAAACAGAAGCAAGAGACCCAGTGTAAAAATTTCTTTGATATGATGAAGAGTCTTACCATAAATGTTCCATTGGTTGAGGCCTTGGAGCAAATTCCAGGATACGCTAAGTTCATAAAGGACTTAGTGACTAAAAAGCGGTCCATGGAGTGTGAGACCATTAAGATGACTCACCAAGTGAGTGATATTGTTCACTCCATGGCACCGAAACTTGAAGATCCGGGTGCCTTCACAATTCCTTGCACGATTGGGAGTGCAGACTTTGCAAAAGCCATATGTGATCGCGGGGCAAGTATAAATTTGATGTCGTATTCTGTGTTCAAGACTTTGGGTATCAGACAACCTAGGGCGACCTCTATGCGCTTGCAAATGGCGGATAGATCGATGAAGAGGACCCTAGGTATTATTGATGATGTCTTAGTGAGAGTGGACAAGTTTATATTGCCGACAGACTTTTCTATCCTCGATTGTGAGGTTGATTTTGAGGTCCCTATTATCTTGGGGAGGCCTTTCCTTGCCACCGGGAAGGCTTTTGTCGACGTTGAAGCTGGGGAACTTACATTCAGAGTAGGTGATGAAAAAATGGTCTTCCATGTATGCAAATATATGAAGCAGCCCAATAGCACTGAAGTTTGCCCTTTTACGGACCTCGTGTCTGAGGTTATTATTAACGATGCCAGTGCTATGATCCATGTGGATGAACCTGTGGAGTTGGCCTTGTTGAATCACGAGGACTCAATGGTAGATGGTGTTCTTGAAATCACCCATGCCCTTTAAGGCATGGTGTCTTATTCCTATGCTCCCAGAAAATTGTCCTTGGACTTGGAGAACAGGAAGACCCCACCAACAAAGCCATCCATTGAAGAACCTCCGAATTTGGAGTTGAAGCCACTTCCTTCCCACCTCAGGTATGAATACCTTGGTCCCTCTTGTACTTTACCAGTTATTCTTTCCTCTTGCCTAACCCAAATGCAGGTTGACTCAACTTTGAAAGTGCTAAGGAGGAGGAAGAAAGCAATCGGTTGGACCTTGGCGGATATTCGGGTTATTAGTCCCGCCTTTTCCATGAATAAGATCATGTTGGAGGATGGAGCCAAACCCTCCGTGGAACATCAAAGAAGACTCAATGAAGATATGCAAGAGGTGGTGAAGAAGGAGATTATAAAATGGCTTGACGCGGGTGTTGTCTATCAAATTTCGGATAGCGCTTGGACTTCTCCGGTCCAATGAGTTACGAAAAAGGGTGGAATGACAGTGATAAAAAATGATAAAAATGAGCTCATTCCTACTAGGACGGTTACCGGATAGTGGGTGTGCATGGACTACCGCAAGCTCAACAAGGTAACCCGCAAAGACAATTTTCCTCTACCATTCCTAGATCAAATATTGGATAGGCTCGCAGGCCGGGCCTTTTATTGTTTCCTCGATGAGTATTCTGGATATAATCAAATTTTGATAGCCCCGGAGGATCAAGAAAAGACTACCTTTACTTGCACATATGGCACTTTTGCCTTTGCTCGCATGCCATGCGGACTCTGTAATGCCCCGACCACTTTCCAAAGATGTATGATGGCAATCTTCACCGACATGGTGGAGGACTTTCTGGAAGTATTTATGGACAACTTTAGTGTCATCGGGGATTCTTTCGACGAATGCTTGGGTCATCTTGATAGAGTCCTTGCTCGGTGTGAAGAAACGAATTTGGTATTGAACTGGGAAAATGCCACTTTATGGTGGAGGAAGGAATCGTTTTGGGCCATAAGATTTCAAAGAATGGCATTGAGGTTGATAAGGTAAAGATTGAGGTTATTTCAAAGTTGCCACCACCTAATTCAGTGAGAGGATTCCGTAGCTTTCTTGGCCATGCCGGTTTTTACCGGCGGTTTATCAAAGATTTCTCTAAGGTGGTGAATCCATTATGAAATCTGCTCGAGAAGGATGCTAAATTCAGTTTTGATGAGCATTGTATGCAGGCTTTTAAACTCTTAAAACACAAGCTCACTACCACTCCCATTATCACGGTGCCCGATTGGAGTGCACCATTTGAGCTTATGTGTGATGCAAGCGATGTTGCTGTGGGTGCTGTGCTTGGGCAAAGGGTGAAAAAAGTGTTTCATCCAATCTACTATGCCAGCAAAACAATAAATTCTGCTCAAATGAACTACACAGTCACAGAGAAGGAGCTTCTAGCTATAGTCTTTGCCATGGAAAAATTTCGCCCTTATTTGATGGGTGCCACAGTCATAGTTCACACTGACCATGCGGCACTCCGGTACCTCATGACCAAGAAGGATCCAAGGCAAGACTTATGAGATGGGTGTTGTTATACAAGATTTTGATTTAGAGATCGTGGACCAGAAAGGGAGTGAGAATCAAATAGCCGATCATTTGTCCCGGTTGGAGGAGCAAGGACGTCCTTGTGATGGACTTGAGATCAATGATAGTTTTCCGGATGAACAACTCCTTTCAATGTCAATGCGAGAGATGCCCTGGTTCACGGATATTGCTAATTTCCTCGTCACCGGAGTTGTCCCTTGTGAGCTCTCTTCTAACCAAAGGAAGAAGCTTCGAAGGGACAACTTGGATTTTTATTGGGAAGAGCCTTATCTATTCAAGATTTTCACCGATGGGGTGATCCGGCGATGTGTACCGGAAGAAGAGCAACTAGCTATCCTTGAGTCTTGCCACTCCTCACCATATGGTGGTCATCACGGAGGGGCGAGGACTACTTCTAAAGTGCTTAGTTGTGGGTTCTTTTGGCCCACTTTGTATAAGGATTCTTGTGACCTAGTGAAGAGGTGTGATGAATGCCAAAGAGCAGAGGGAATTTCTAAGAAGGACGAGATGCCTTTAAATTTGATTCTTGAGGTAGATATCTTTGATGTTTGGGGCATCGATTTCATGGGGCCATTCGTGAGTTCGTGTGGGAACACATACATCTTGGTTGCGGTTGATTATGTGTCAAAGTGGGTGGAGGCCGTGGCCTTACCAAATAATGAAGTGCGGAGTGTGATAGCCTTTCTCAAGAAGAATATCTTTACAAGGTTTGGCACTCCACGAGCCATCATCAGTGACGGGTGGTCACATTTTTGCGGCAAAGCCTTCGACTCCTTGCTTTCCAAGTATGGGGTCAATCATAAAGTCACTACCCCGTACCAACCTCAGGCTAGTGGCCAAGTTGAAGTGTCTAATAGAGAGATAAAGAGCATATTATCCAAAACGGTCAATGCCAATAGAACCGACTGGGCCAAGAAATTAGATGATGCTCTTTGGGCTTACCGGAATGCCTACAGGACACCAATTGGGATGTCCCCATATCGTTTGGTCTTCGGAAAAGCATACCACCTTCCGGTAGAATTGGAGCACAAGGCTATGTGGGCTTGAAAAAGTTGAATTTGGAATGGGATGTTGCTGCAAATCTTCGAGTGGAGCAATTGAATAAGTTGGATGAGTTTAGATTCCATGCGTACTCTAGTTCGTCCTTGTATAAGGAAAAAATGAAGTACCTACATGACAAATATGCTCGAGGTAAAGAGTTGAAGGTTGGTGATTTTGTCTTATTGTTCAATTCTCGGTTGAGGCTATTCTCGGGAAAACTCAAGTCAAAGTGGAGTGGGCATTTTGAAGTGGTATTTGTTACTCCATTTGGGGATCTTGACCTCAAGAAAAAAAGTGGTGAAGTCTTCAGAGTAAATGGTCACCGGGTAAAGCACTATCTTGGCAAAGTCGATGACAGCCACGTGGTGGCACTTCTTCATCTCAAATGATCCCAGTAACATGCGTCATGCCGCGACGTTAAATCAGGCGCTTCTTGGGAGGCAACCCATGTGTCTTTATTTTCGATTTCTTTGTTTTTCTTGGTAGAATAAGATTCACTGTTGCACTAACTGGTTTTTGGATGTGTAGGATGATTTTGACGCAGGAAATTTGGCTAAGTGTGGAAAAAGGACCTCTCTAAACTTTGCTTCGCGGTCCGCAAAGCCCAATGGATGAAACAATGGTTCTCTGGATCTTGCTTCGCGGCCGCGGTCTCCTTTCGTGGTCCGCGAAGCCCATTTACTGAAGGATGCCATTCTGAACTTGACTCATCGCGGCTGAGGTTGATTTTTTGCGGACCGCGGTGAGCTTTTGCCTGAGCCATGAACAACTTAATGACCACGGACCGCGGTCGATTTTTCGCGGTCCGCGGTAGGTAAGAGGGGTGGACCCCAGATCTTCTCTATAAATAGGCCACTAGGGTTTCATTTCTTACTTTACGCACTTGAACTTTTCAAAGCATCCTTGGACTGTGTCTTACTCCTACATTCTCTGAACCTCATTGCACTCATCCAAACTATCATCCAAGCATCTAGTAAGTGTAATTGTGATTAATTAACTTCTTAATTTCTTCATTTTCTTCATTTTCATCTTCTTTTTCATAATTTTTCACTTTTTTGGCTTTGAAAATGTTAGGGTTAGTCCCAAAGGTTCATTTTTAGTCCCTTGGAATACAATTACACTGATTAATCATGTAGGGCTTAACTAAATGAACACTTGAGCATAGAAATGGTAAAATCTGGAAACCCTAGGTAGAAACTGATTTCGTGGTCCGCGGTCCCTTTTTCGCGGACCGCGGTCAATTTTTTGCGGTCCGCAGTCCCTGTTATTCAGAATTGCTACTTCTCTGATCCTAAAGCACTGCGGTCGCGGTTAGTTTTTCGGGGTCCGCGGCGTGAAGGTTCAGAGACTCATGTGCTTCAGAGGGTCACCCACTGCGGTCCGCGGTTGATTTTTCGCTGTCTGCGGTGACCTTTCAGCTGTGCAATTGGTCTTTAATGTTAACTAAATGTCTGTACAACAATGATCTAGGTACTAACCATGTTCACCTATGTTTACTTTTCAGATAATGGTGCAATCTCGAGGAGGTGGTCGTAAACAAACTGGTCGAGGAGAATTTCAAAGGGGAGAGGCCCGGGGGCACCCAGGCAACCGTCCAAAGTTTCAATTCCTCCTTAGTCATCCCGACGGGCTACTCGGGCTAGAGACTCCCTCCTTCACCATCGGGGAGTGAGTATGCTCCGTCAGAGGAGGCCTCATCATAGTCATCTCCAGTGGACCCTATCTCCTCTCCCCTGTCCCCAGAATAGGCAACCTCCCAAGCTGAATCCGCCTCCAGCGCCCACTCAGACTCTACTTCCCCTACATCTTCCTTATCTGGGGAGAATTCAAGTGATGGAAATGGGGATGAACCGGTGGTTGAGGGGGTCGAGCGCACTCGGAATCCGGATGCGTGGAAAGACCATTTTGTTAGTGAGCCGACCTTTCACAGGTTCAGAGAATTGTGGACCCCACGTTCACTCATTCCGGAGCGTACATTTTAACTTAAAGAGTTGTCAGCCTACAACCCCAATGTGAAGCAGCATTTCAGAGACAGAAAAGGGTGGTCCTACTTCAATGAGCATCTCCCGGATGCAAATGAGCACATAGTGAAAGAATTCTACACAAATTTGCTATTTCTTGCAAAGGACTCAAAGGCATCCCAAATCTGCAATCTCACAGTGCCTTTTGATGGAAAATCAATCAATGAATATTTGGAGATAGATGATGTAGATGATTCTTTGTACCGGGAGAGACTGGAAGAAAAGGATGTAGGTAGAAATTGGTTGGTTCTACACTTGGCTAAGCCCGGGGAGACTCCGGAGTGGCTGACTGCTGGGAGGACTATCACCATGAAGACCCTTAACTTTGAAGCTAAAGGGTGGGAAACTTTTGTATGCAGCAGGCTTGATCCGACACATCATGACCAGACCCCCCCCCTCAGTCAGGCTGTGCTGGTTGCATATATCATGGCTGGATACCCCATCAATGTGGGGAATGTGATGTCTGAGGTTATTAGCCGGGTTGTCAGCACAGGTGATACTTCTTACTCCTTTCCTCATTGTTTGAAAATGTACTGTGAAGACCAGGAGGTAACCAAGAAGCGCTTTGACAACAAAGTCAAGCCCAAAGTGCCCTTTTCTTGGTATGGTTAGGAGGATGATGACAACCATAAGAAGAAGTCAAAGGGTAAGTCTGTTGCTTCCACTGGCCAGTCTGAAGATCCAGTGGTGGTGGTAGAACCTTCTTTTCCCCAGCCAGCCATTCCAGAGGAGGCTCCAGGTCCTTCTTCCTCCACCGGCACAGACATTCCCTCCACCAGAGCCTATCCCATGACTGCTTACCGGCTGAACGAGACACTGACAAGACTCAACAATTGGATGCAGTCAGCTACTACAAAGCTAACTGCAATCTCTACAGCTGTGGCAGACTCAACTACTCCTCACCCACCACAGGTCCCACAGTCCGTTGAGGAAACTCTGAAAGAGATTCTGGAAAACCAGAAGAAAATATTGGAAGCGGTGGGTGCACATGAGAATGCATTGACAAAGCTGGCCAAAGAAACAAAGAAGTTGAGGAAGACTCGTGCGTCAAAGGAGGAGGTGGTTGTGTTGAGAAAGGAGGTGGACAAGGTAAATGGTGATCAGATTCCTCTGGAGATGCTACTAGTAGACCCTATAGAGCCACAACCACAACAACTGACACAGCAGCAGCCAGGGCAGCAGGCCCGTGCGGGAGAAGGATCCGGTGAGGCCATTGAAGAAGAGGAAGGTTATGCCCGGTGCTAGGGCATCAGACTTGTACTGGCAGAACCTCCCACAGAGCAGACCCAGGCATATAGCCAGGAGGCCCAGACCACCGGAGCTCCATCACAGGCAGCAGCAGACCCAACCCCTTCACATTCCCAGCCACAAGCAACAGCAGATCCAACCCCTTCACAGTTCCAGTCTCAGGCAGACCCTATCCCCTCACAGACACAGCAGCATGGACCACAGCAGGCCAAGGGCCAATAGGGAGTTTTCTTACTCTATCTCTCCCATATTTTTGTGCACTATTTTGGTTATATAACATTCAGGACAATGCTATCTCTTAGTTGGGGTAGTGGCCCTATAGGCATTTGATTTGGTTACATTTGGGTTGTATAATGCAAACAATATTTTCTTTCTTTTTCTTTATGTTATTTTCCATTTTGGTATGTAGATAAGTTTACTATTTTGGTATGTATAAGTTAACTATCCATTGTAATTCATCCCCTATGTATATTCATCTAATTCCCCTAATGTACATATTTATTCTATCCCACGCACTTTACTTTACGCACTTTTTTTATTTTATAGCTTCTTATTGTTCTTTGATAGCTTCTTATTTGGTTTTCGCACGAGCAATAAACCTTTGGTTTTCTTAACGCCACGTTTCTTTCCAAAGGTGGAATTTGTGTGAACTGGGTGGTTCTTCCCAAGGATGGACGGTGTGACAACCTTCTTAAGGGTTTGAATCTGTTTTTCCCTTTTGTTTTGGTTTTTTTTGTCTTTCTTCTTTTTCCTTTTTTTAGTTAATGAATAACGGTGCCTCAAGAAAAGCTTCACTTGGGCCTAATACAATTGCCTTTGATCCCATGGTCAAAGACAAACAGTTGTGTTTAGGATGGTGATAGTGACGATCTTGAGACTCTTGTGTTGGCCGATAATCATCGGGTGGTTCTTCGGGACCATTTATGTTACTCAAAACATGACTAAGGTCATTGTGGGCCCTCGACTCGGTTTTTGTATCAATCCTTTAGTTGAGACTGGTGAGGAATTCGTAATTGCAAGTCCAAGTTCCATGCCACTAGTCTAGAACTTGCCTTGAGTGTTGTCTAGGTGAAATTCTAGGTGTAATTTGACTATAGAAGCGAGCCTCGCTTCTTTTCTTTGGGTTTTTTAATTATTTTATTAGACTGTATGAGTATTCTTAAACGAGTGGAACGATCTACTATAGGATTTCCTTGGCTTGAACAAAGAATTGAACACTTCCATGACCTTCCAAAAGACATATTCCCTAGTCAACCCTTTTGAGCCTTAAGCCCTTTCTTTCAAAAACCAAGTTACAAGCTTTCAAGCATTCTTTTACCCTCTATTGGCACCCGATCTTTCCTTGGCGCTAGGAAAAAAGCATAAGTTTGGGGGAGAGACGAGGAATGTGATGAAGTGAAAAAGAAGGCATAAAAGAAAGAAAAGAGAAAAGTCAAGGAAAAAGAAAGAAAAAAAAAGAATGAACAAAAAGAAGAAATAAAGGGAATTGATGAAAAAGTGTTGCCAAAAGTTTGGAATTCATAAGAGGAAGAAAAGTGTCTAGAATGAACAAAAAAGGTGTGAGAGTGTGTCTCTCCAACCCTACAAAAGATAAAAGGACTCAAAGAGTCAAGAAAAATGTGAGAATGGTTAAAAATGAAGTGCTTAAGGAAAGATAAAATTCACTCTGACCAAATACTTCCTACCCTTAACCAAAAGCCTTCATCATGATTCCACAAAAGCACTATATGATCTCAGGTCAAGTGAAACCTGCATTAGTGATGATTTACACAAAGGACAAGCCTATGGTACTTTGAGTCGAACTTGGGACTTTTTCCATGATGAGAGATGAGTGATTCCCCATATTCCTCGTTCTGAGTGTCATTATTCTAAAGGTGAGGTGCTTAAAGAAAGTCACGGAATAAGAGTCTGGGATCCACACTGACCGAGGTAGTAGTTAGAGTTTCACTGATGAGTTAGAACAACCCTTGAACGTCTTGTATCACACTTGAAACTATGGTTTTGTTGTCAATGATTCATTTGCATTAGGGGCTATGGTTAGTCCCAATTGATGCTAGTTGAGGTCACCATTAGTACAACCAAATTTTCGTGAAATCTATCATATGGGTGGAGCTTATTTTGTTTGCGTGAGGACAAGCAAGAGCTTAAGTTTGGGGGAGTGAATAACTTGGATTTTTGCCTCGTTTTACTTTCCTCTATACATGAGTTTTTGATATAATTGTACACAAAGTGGCCCCGAAATCTTATACGTTGTGCTTGTTGCAGGATTGAACCAGAAATGAAGGCACTCAGTCTAAAATATGCTCAAAACAGGAGTGAATCCGGTACAAGGATCAAAGACAAAAAAAAATGATGAAGCAAAAGGCCACCGCAGTCTAGCTTTCGCGGACCGTAGTGGCATGATCCAGAGAAGATGCAAGCAAGGCAAACTTCCACTGCGGCTGCGGTCCTCATTTCGTGGTCCGCGGTGGATCACTTCAGAGACTGACTTCCAAGGAATTTTCCACCACGGCCGCGGTCCTTGTTTCGCGTTCCGCTGTGGACAACTTCAGAGAGTTGATTTTAGTGCATAGCTCACCGCGGTTCTTATTTCACGGTCCACGGACGAGCCTTATCAGAAGCCCAGCAGCTCAGTAGCCCAGTTATTTTCGCGGACCGTTGTCATGTTTTCGCGGACCGCGGTGGCCGCAAGGGCATTTTTGCCCGAAAATTTGGCAGACTATAAATAGACTATTTTTTAATTTCTTTACACATCTTGTAATTTCTAAAGTAGAGAGCATGTGAATATTTTAGGGTTTTCATCTTTCTAGCTTTGTTCTTATATTTTTAAAATTGAAACTTCAATCTCATTGTTAGGAATCAATTAATGGGTTCTTCTTCTTCTCTATCATTGTTTTCATCTTTGATTATGAGTAGCTAGACCCATTAGATAGGGTTGTGGCTCAACCCTAGTGTGGGTATGTAATGGATTTTTGAAATTAAGGTTGGGAAATTAATGGGTGTTGGCTATTTAGGTTAATTTAGGGTTTCTATTGCCATAATTAGTGGTTGCAAACACTAATTAGCCTTTTCATGACTTGGGTCTCTCTTGAGAAAGAAGACTTGAGTTCAGAAATTAGCCTAATAGGAAATTGGGCATTATCAAGAGATTGGTAGTCCCAATCAATTGGGTTAAACCCAGAAATGATAAAATCCTACTTGAGCCCTAATTAACGGGTTAAACCTCGAGAGAGTAATACCCTACCTAAGCCTTAATTTCTTGATTAATTGACCCCCAATTGGTCTCGTGAGGGGAAACTAGGGAAAAATCACTCAAACTACCGAGAGGTATAGAGTGGGCACCTTCGTGAATTGGTTATAACTGTATCCCTAACCAATTCCCCGACCTTAGAATTGAAACCCATTGTGTATCTACCTAGGCAAAGGTCACGACCCTAGTGCCTTTATCAATATCAGAAAACAACAACATAAACAACTTAATCATTAATTAGCTTACAGACAATAGAGTACACTTAGCATAGTTCAATGCCATCAAATGTTTAGAAGTGCAATTAGAAACACTCGACCCTTTTATATCACTTAGACACTCACCCCCATTATAGACTCCCTGTGGATTCGATCCCGACCATTCAGGTAAAATCTACACAATCGTTTCCTTCCTACTTATATAGTAGTGTGGGTGAGGCATGATCAGGTAGTAAAAGGATATGATGACTTGTGCGCTAATGCCACGTGTAACCCCTCTAGTTGAGGAAGGTTTACCAGGTACTGTACAGATGTGATCCTATAGGCTAATAGACTTAGGACTTCCCTTATTTTTATACATATGTGTGCTTAGACTGATTTATTTGTCAAATGACTAATTCGCAAAATAAGTTTGGCCGGGACCTACCGTTGTGGACCTCGAGAGGTGCCTAACACCTTCCCCTCAAGGTAATTTCAAGCCCTTACCCAATCTCTGGTAACACAAACCGGTTTCACGAGTTACATGCATTAGGTGCCCTAACGCACCTTAAATCCGTTAGGCGGCGACCCTTCAATTTCCATAACCTTTTCCCAAAAGGAAATGAGTTCTCCCAAAATGTTGAAACCTGATTTCGCGTGAAAAAGGGGGCGCAACAGCATGGCGACTCCACTGAGGACTTTAGGCTTTTACCATAACAAACTTATTTTTTGTAATTTAGTCTTAAGCATGCTTCTTTTTTAATACGTGCGCACCCTTTCCCTTTCCCCTTATGTGAATTTAATTGCCCGTTTTGAGCATTTATGATTTCCTTTACTGCAGAAACTGGCGTATTTCTTTGTTTTCCTTTCTTAAACGTCTTTCAATTATTAAATACCGTATTTATTATTTTCCTAACGTGCAAATACGTTACAACATGACATTTACTGCTGCATAAATCATGCTCAATATCATATTTCACTCGTGCGTAATCAATCCTATAGCAATACTTGCTGAGAGGTTGAGTTCTTCCTATATGTCACCCTTTAAATTTGGAAAGGCTTATTTGCAGTAAAACCATTCGATCAGCGGTACAATCGACGGTTCCGTGTCTTTCCCCCTCAAGTTGTCTGCTTGAGGGTACCACTCTAGACCCCCATAGCAACCTTACTCTGATTATAACTGTACATGCATCATGGTCAAACCTAGCCGGGTTAATATGTTGTCCACATAATAACGCTTTAAGACAGACCTGATTTAAAAGTCCACCGGGGTTTCCATAATCCCAACGGATGCGACCACGTTTTGTGCATTAATTTTGGAGAACTAAATGCCAATATGCTAATCATGGATATATAAATATTCAAATCTGGAGGGGGAAAGGGTCTAACCTTATTCGTTTTGCAGAAAATGAGGAACGAGGTCCCCAGGTTCGACATGCTCCGTAGTATACCATCACTGCTACTAGATTGGTGGGGAGATCTTTCCTTAAGTGACAAAAACATGTGAAGAAGGTCCTTCTGGGACCAAGTAGATTAGATTTATTTTCTTCTCCAAATGTAACAAGGCGAAGTGCCAGTAGTGGCTTATCTTTTATTATCTTAGTGTCATTTGGGATTCGTCTGTTTTTTATATTAATGAAATGAGGCATTTATTGGCATCTAAGTTCTCCAAAATAACTTGTCGCTAGGCCTACCTCGGGCACAACTAGGCTCCTAAAATAGGACGCATATTTACATTCCGCAATATGTGTTTAAATATTGCAAATATTCTTTTCATAACTCTTACTGACTGAGCTACATTTTGTTTTTCTTTCTTTCTTTTGATTATTCCCATTCCCTAATGGTTGGTTCATGCATACTGTCATCATCAGCTTATCATACTAGATCCAAGGGCCCTCTACCTTCTCCTTCTCCAAGTCTACCAAAAGCAAAGGGAAAAGGAAAGATGGATGATTTGAATGGCACCAGAAAAGACAACAACACACATGTTGAACATGTAGAAGCTTCTGATGGCCGAGGTACTCAGGCCCCAAATGATGTGGTATCACGACTTGAGCAAAAAATACTAGAACTCCAGGGTGAGCTCGAGCAGGTTTGGAGATCAGCAAATCTATCCCTCACACTCAATATCCCAAATGTCAACCATTTAAACACTCAAAACCCTGCACCACCGCAAAACACACCCAACAAGCGCCTACAAAATCCTCCCGCACCTCACTATTACACAACCCCACCACAGAATCAAACTATCCCTCCACAATATCAGTAAAACACCTACCATACTCCACAAAATACCCCACAAATCATTCCCGAACCCTAAAACTCCACTAATGATCACCATTATACCCAAAGTCCCAGTCACCAAAACAACCCTATATACGTGGAAACCCTATCTCACTCCACTCAGCTCGTATCCTATACACCAGAATCCATTGAGAAGGACATGCTCATTAAGAACCTGGCTGAAGAGCTCAACAAGTTGTCAAGTCGGGTTCAAGCCATCTAAGGAGGAAAAGGGATAGACGGTCTGAACTATGAAGACCTATGCATACAACCAGATGTAGAACTGCCGGAGAATTACAAAACCCCCATGTTCGAAATGTTTGACAGAACGGGTGATCCCAGGGTTCATCCGAGGACTTATTGTGACAGGCTTGTAGGGGTCGGAAAGGATGAAAGGATTCGAATGAAGCTTTTCATGAGGAGTATTACAGGAGATGCTTTATCTTGGTACATCAGCCAGGATCCTAAGATGTGGGCCAATTGGGTGAGTATGGCGTTTGACTTCATGGACAGATTCAGGTTTAACATAGAGAATGCGCCGAATGTCTTCTACATTCATAACTTAAAGAAGAAGTTCACTGAGACTTTCCGCGAGTATGCCACTCGTTGGAGGTCAGAAGCAGCAAAAGTCAGGCCGGCATTGGATGAGGAACAGATGAACAGGTTCTTCATCAAAGCACAGAATCCGCAGTACTATGAAAGATTGATGGTTGTTGAAAGACATAAGTTCTCCGATATCATCAAACTCAGAGAAAGGATTGAAGATGACATTAAAAGTGGTATGGTGACAAACTTTGAGGCATTGTAGGCCACAAATAAAGCATTGCACTCAGGGGGTATATCGAAGAAGAAATATGCGGGAACAGTAATGGTCGCCCAAGGATCAAGAACTCCACTTGTATATCAAACCTCCCCACTTATATACCAAGCACCTCCACCCACATATCAACCATCACCTCTCAGATATTCCAAACCAGCCACTACTTATCATACATATAATTCCCAACCCTCTCACTTTCAGTCACCTCCAACTCATCCAAACTACCCAAGACCTTGGCCTAACTTCGACTGCAGATACACTGCCATTGCCGAACCTATTGACCAGCTGTATGAAAGGCTGAAGGCTGCTGGTTTCGTCACTCCTATCCCTGATGTGACCTTGGAGAATTCATCCCAATGGGTCAACCAAAATAAGACCTGTGCATATCATTCTGGTATGAAAGGGCACACTATTGACGAGTGTCGGATATTGAAGGACCTAGTCGAGACATTGATTGACAATAAGGTCATCCAGGCAAAGGAAGCTACACCCAACGTCTACAACAACCCCCTCCCAGATCATAGAGGCGAAGGGATCAATGTGATAGAAACTGACGAGGAATGGGATCCCGAGGGATCAATTGGACTTATAAAAAAGGGTGGCGATCTTAAGAAACCTGCAGTCACGCTCAATCCTATTGTGGTACAGATACAATCGCCACTTGAGGTTGAGGTAACCACATCGGTTCCATTTGAGGTTGAAGTAGCACCACCTGTGCCACACCTGAGTCAGACCTTCCATCAGGTCGATATTATATGGGGATAAGGGGAAGAAGAAGCGTTGGCGTCATTAAGGAATTTTTTCTTGGAAGATGATGACTTGGATTGCTGTGTAATTTTTGAGGAGGAGGAAGAGGAAGGCCCTACCATCAGAGCTTTGGAACGAGGATCATTCCTCAAGAATTGGACTGTCAGACCATCCAGGGCCCGACGAGTCCTGAGGTAGCAAGGCTGAACACCATTATTTTATTTTTCTGAATGATGATTTCCCTTTTTGCATTTTGTTTAAAATAATATTTATATTTCAAAATGTTGTTTTAATTATTGAAAACTGCATTTGTTTGGCACTTTCGATGAATTAATGATTACCATTACCTATTCTTTCTCATATCTATATCTATACAGCATCATTGTTTCCTATCTCGATGAACCGACAACTGTGACATGTAATGAGGCAACGCAACAAAAGGATAGTGATTACGATGAAGAGGATGCGATACCCGAAGAGATCGTCAGAGAAGTAGAGGATTTTGAGAACATATCGAAGTCCAACTTGGACGAAATTGAGATAGTTAATTTGGGAAACTCTGAAACCGTCAAAGAGACCCGCATCAGCATCCACTTGTCACCATCAGAGAAAGAGGAGTACACTCGGTTCTTGAAAGAGTATGAGGACATCTTTGCGTGGTCTTACGACGACATGACCAGATTAAGTACATCCATTGTGGCCCACAAGTTGCCCACAAACCCAATGTGTCTGCTAGTGAAGCAAAAGCTCAGGAAATTCAAGCCAAACATGAGCCTGAAAATCAAGAGGGGTCAGACCAAGACAGTTTGCACCGGGGAAACTACTGCTGAAAAAAGATCTTCCACATCGGGATGAAGCCAAAGGGAAATTCTCTCCTAACTTGCAAGGTCCTTACATGGTTCACAGAGTATTGACAGAGGGAGCCCTCATACTCGTAGAAATTGACGGAGAAGTATGCCAAAACCAATCATTTCAGATGCAGTCAAGCGTTATTATGTGTAACTATTTATATTTTCCGCATATGATGTAATCACAACATATACAGCAGTCAGAAATATTTGTCCGTCTAACTGGGGCAGAATTTTGAGGAGGGCCCTCAAAATTCTACGGTAGGAGAAGTCACAATGTCTCGGATCGTGTCACAGTCACTGGTTCATCTAACCAATTTTCTAAAAAAACATATTTTTTTGCTATGACTTTGAAAACTACGCATGCTTGCTTTTGAAATAATTCTGTTCAACAAACGCTACCCCCAATGCTTTGATCAGGATCTTCAGACCGAGTCAAAGCAAGTCAAGCAAGCCGATGGAGGCACGGACCGACCTCCCCCTTACAGAACTCACGATTTTTCTTTGAATGCAGGAACAAGGAATATGCATACCTTCAAATCACAACCTTCATAACAACAACGATACTGAATCCACTTCCAGCTAAGAAATACTCTACTATCACCTACTATATGTTTTTTTTGCATGAGACTAAGCTCCGTATCAATATTGCATGAGGCTAAGCCCTGCCTCCATATTAGCATAAAGGCTAAGCACTACCTTCAATTCTGCATAAGGCTAAGCCATGCCTTCTCTTTGCATGAGACTAAGTTCTGTCTCAATCTTGCATAAGGCTAAGCTCTGCCTCCGTATTTGCATGAGGCTGAGCTATCTATCAATTCTGCATGAGACTAAGCCCTGCCTCCATATTTGCATAGGGCTAAGTGTTGCCTTCAAATCTTGCATGAGGCTAAGCCCTGCCTCCATATTTGCATAAGGCTAAGCATTGCCTTCAATTCTGCATGAGGCTAAGCCCTGCCTCCATATTTGCATAAGGCTAAGCGTTGCCTTCAATTTTGCAAGAGGCTAAGCCCTACCTCCATATTTGCATATGGCTAAGTGTTGCCTTAAAATCTTGCATAAGGCTAAGCCCTGCCTCCATGTTCGCATAAAGGCTAAGAACTACCTTCAATTCTGCATAAGGCTAAGCACTGCCTTCTCTTTGCATGAGACTAAGATCTGCCTCAATCTTGCATGAGGCTCAGCCCTGCCTCCATATTTGCGTAAGGCTAAGCACTGCCGTCAATTATGCATGAGGCTAAGCCCTGCCTCCATATCTGCATAAGGCTAAGTTGTGCCTTCCATTTGCATGGGACTAAGCCCTGTCCCGAACCTGCATGGGACTAAGCCCTGTCCTGAAATCTTGCATTAGACTAATGTCACGCCTCAAAATTGAGGGACGCGACCGGCACTCAACCGGGTGACCCCAGTCAAGCGAACCTGATTTGCCTTTCCTACCCAATGCGTTTCCCCGTGTTTAAACCATACATTATTTATGTGAAACAATGAGATTACATAAAAGTGTGTGATTACCACAATAAATCCAACTTTTTATTTTACATTAATATGCTAGATTTCCCAAAACATACATAATATATACAATACTTCCCAATACGGACCAGGATTACGAGCAAATACAACCACCGCCAAAAATATATATATACACCCACATAGTGTCTATGGAGTCTGTAAGAGTACTCGGAGTTTATAGAATACTTGTCAGGAAACAAGGCCCCGGCTATACCTTACAATACATAATATACTCAAAAGGAGATGCCATGAACTACACATGGCCCCGAGAGGAAGTGGGGCTCACCAGTACAGCTGCAAAGGATGAGGAGAAAGCACCACTAACGGCGAGCTGAGCTACCTGCTATGAACCCACCTACATCCATCTAAAAGATGTAGCGCCCCCGGAAAAGGAACGTTAGTACTGTGGAATAGTACTAGTGTGTATAAACAAACTTTATTCCAAGTACAATCAACAGTACATAATTAAGAAACAGTAATAGAACCAATTAATCAATGCACGTGGAAAGAAACAACCAAAATCAAACAAGTTTCACAATCTCTCTCTTTTCTCCTTTCAACATCATCATCTTCCAGAGCTCATAGATTTTTATTTCAGTAGTGATAATGATCAGATTCCATCCTTATTACCTCGGCCACCCTTATTACCTCGGCCACCCTTATCATCACAACCCATCAACCTTATTACTTCGTGTTGCGGCGCGCAAACTGACCCCGCCTGACAATTTAAATTCACAACAACAACCACAAACAATTACATCACAAGAATCATCATTTCAAGGAATACAAGTTCATATCAACAATTTATTTATTAGGGCCCAAGGCACCATAACTCTCATCAAGTAGTAATTCATGTACATGGTGTTTCCATAATCGTTCAACTCATTTACATCATTTCACAATACCCTTTTTCATTACTTTCCACACACGGCTTTTGGCCATTGTATACATTCCCACACTTGGGCACATCAACAATCTTTCATTCATTACGCATCCTTTCATATCGATACCCTTTAGCATTTACGAGCTTTGCACAGAATGAAATAGGCACATCAAAACACTTTTCACAACCTCATATAGCACGGTAGCATGACAGTCAACTAGGACACTCAGAGAATAAAATCTTACGTCTCAACACATTTGAACAATCAATTCACATATTTCCAAACAAGGTACACATGCCGTATACTCAAACCCAACAAGAGGATTCTACGAAGGTTAAAGTTAGCCATACATACCTCGTATCGAGATTTTTCCTTAATTACTATCTCAAATCACCAAACCTTCTAGCACCTTCAATCTAATTCACAATGCAGTACATTTAAACTTTGAATTAGGAAGCATGAACATGTCTTGAACTCATTTGAGCTTTATATCAAACACTAGGTGTTCCTCTAGATTAAATAACCCCTTTTTAGTGAAAGGTTACTCCAACCTATTTTTCTTTACTAGATTATGATAAATTGGGTACATGCATGCAAGATTCTTAACCCCATCTTTATGAACTATCCTACCCATGTTTCATTTTAACAAAAATCTTGAAATTAAGGTTAATGAGGTACAATCTTACCTCTTAGAGTGAAGATATTTGTGTCCTACTTGATTAGTTTCAAGCTTGAGTGATGAAGGAAGACCAATTTGATGAAGTTGGGACTTTCTTTCTCAAGACTTTTGTCTCTCTAATATATCAGAAAATGGTTAAAAATGAAGGGGAGGGGTATTTTAATAAACTGGGGTCGATTTTTACAAATTAGAAAAATAGGGCCCGACACAAGAATGCGGTCAGGAAAGCGATCGCATTCCTGACATGCTGTCTACAGAATCGACCGCATAATGGCCCTCAAGACGGGCCAAAATTCAGAACACACTGCCCAGATATGCTACCATTGTGCATTCCGCATACACGTTATGCGATCGCATAATGTGTCGCATAACTCCCCCCCCCCAAAATCAAAGGCGACAGCTATGCGGTCTGCAGAACTGAAATGCAATCGCACATTGGACCGCATAGTTGACCTCAAATGGGGAAGTGATCTGCCCGTGTGTGCGACCATTATGCGGTCTGCATACACGTTATGCGATCGCATAGTGCTTTGCATAACACCTACTCTCTCAAAAATTTTATTCTGTAAGTCTCGGGGTACTTTTTACTCAATTTTGGTCCGTTTTAAAAATTCCCACAATAAAAACAACTCGGGGACTCATTCGGGCATTATTTTTAAACAAGAAAATTTTACGGGTCTTTACATCCTCCCCCCCCTCCCTTAAAAATCATTCGTCCTCGAATGAGGGTTTTGGAAATCATTTAGTTTTAAAGCATGATATGTAACTTCCATATTTTCACTAACTCCAATATTTCATAAAAATTTCGCCAAAGTTTCCTTTGTAATTAGACATATCTACCTGTATAGAGCCCCCAAAACACATTTTCAAGCACCATTACATAGTTTTAATCACCCAATAACTCACACACAACGTTGTTACCTCAACAATTTGCAAATATTCAATCATTTTGTCAACTACATATAGTTCTTTCTTCTTACACCACATATTTTCACATGATTCACATTTTTTCACATAACTTGGTCATCTTAATGAGTCCCATACAACCCAATCACCTCAATAATACTATATTCATTTCAATTAATCATTACCAACCTACTCTACTATTAATCACTTGCCTAACACATACGTTCCACAAAACTTTCATTTACCTCAAGGGTTGCACACTACCCAAATAGAACAGCAGGTTAAGTTTTTAGCACACATTGGGAAATTACAACAATAAGGCAATTAGGGGAAGATGGGGTGCTTTTTGCACGAAACCGAACATAAAATATAATTTGCTTATAGATGACAGTTCTGACGAAAACTGCTAGACTTATTCAAACAAATGGGGTATTTTTCTTTCATCTCATTTTCCGCTTCCCACGTGGCTTCCTCAGTGTGTTGACTTCGCCACAATACTTTAACTGAAGCAATTTCTTTGTTCCTCAATCTACAGACTTGTCTATCAAGAATAGCAACCGGAACCTCTTCATATGATAATTTTTCATTAACCTCAATAGTCTCAACCGACACGATGGCTGATGGATCTCCAACCACTTTCTTTAACATTGACTATGTGTAGTTGACAATAGTCTCTACTGGCAATTCAGGGGTAATTCCAACCTATAAGCCACTTGTCCTATCCTTTGAGCAATATGATATGGCCCGACATACCTTGGGCTCAATTTCCCTTTCTTCCCAAACCGCATCACTCCCTTCATGGGAGATACCTTCAAGAATACCCAATCATCTACTTGGAATTCCAATTCTCTTCGACGAACGTCCGCACAGGATTTTTGACGACTCTGAGCGATTTTCATCCTCTCCTGAATGATCTGACTTTTTCCAATGCTTGGTGCACAAGATCTGGCCCTAAGAATTCTGCTTCACCAACCTTGAACCACCCAATCAGAGATCTACACCTCCTTCCGTACAATGCCTCAAATGAGGCCATTTGAATACTAGCATGAAAGCTGTTATTGTAAGAAAATTCGATAAGCGGTAAGTGATCATCCCAACTACCCTTGAAGTCCAACACACAAGCTCGTAACATATCTTCAAGCGTGTGAATGGTCCGCTCTTCCTGACCATCAGTCTGCAGATGGAAAGTTATGCTGAGATTTATCTGAGTACCCAAACCTTGATGAAATTTCCTCCAAAAATTAGTCGTGAACTGGGTTCCTCGGTCTGAGATAATAGAAACTGGAGTACCATGAAGCCTGACTATTTCCTTGATATACAACTGAGCGTACTGTTCTGCAGTATCGGTGGACTTGTCTGGCAAGAAATGAGCTGATTTCGTGAGTCGATCCACTATTACCCAAATCGAGTCGAACTTGCGCTGAGTGCGTGGTAACCCTACCACTAAATCCTTGTTGATCATTTCCCATTTCCACATTGGTATTTCCATAAGTTGAGTCGACCCACAAGACCTCTGATGCTCGGCCTTCACTTGCTGACAATTCAGACATTTAGATACAAAGTCTGCTACACCTCTTTTCATACCGCTCCACCAATAAACTTCCCGGAGATCTTGATACATTTTCGTAGAACCTGGGTGCACGGAATACCTGGAATTGTGAGCTTCCACCATCACCCTCTCCCGAAGATTATCCACATCAGGAACACATAACCTTCCCTGGCTCCGTAAAACACCATCATCGCTCCCGAGTTAAAATGCCGAAATCTTGCTATTCAAAACTGCCTCCTTCAACTGCGCCAATGCTGGATCAATAAACTCCTTCTCCTTGTCTTCCGCTACAAGTGATGATTCTGCCCCATTATGCACCATGACTTTCTCTTCGTCTGAGGTTGTGAGACAGACCCCCAGGCTAGCCAATTGACAAACCTCCCGAGCCAACGGCCTCTGATCTTCCTCCCAATGAGCCAGACTTCCCATAGACTTCTGACTGAGAGCGTCGGCCACTACATTTGCTTTTCCCGGATGGTATAGAATGTTCATATCATAATCCTTAAGAAATTCTAACCATCTCCGCTGCCTTAAATTCAACTCCTTTTGCTTGAACAAATATTGGAGACTCTTGTGGTCTGGGAACACGTCCACATGGACCCCATACAAATAATGCCGCCAGTTTTTTAATGCAAACAAAACTGTCGCGAGTTCTAAATCATTTGTTGGATAATTCTTGTCCGGATTCTTGGGTTTCCTGGAAGCATAGGCTATAACCTTCCCGTGTTGCATCAACACACATCCTAAACCAACCCTTGAAGCATCGTGATAAACCACAAATCCTTCTGTGCCTTCTGCTAAAGTTAACATCGGTGCTGAAGTCAATCTTGATTTCAATTCCTGAAAGCTCTTTTCACAAGCGTCGGACCATTGGAACTTAGTTGCCTTCTGCGTCAATTTAGTCAATGGGGAGGCGAGGGTAGAGAACCCCTCCATAAGCCTCCGATAATACCCGGCTAGACCCAAGAAATTGCGAATCTCTGTCGGGGTTGTTGGTCTAGGCCAATCCTTCACCGCTGTGATCTTCCTGGGATCAACCTTAATCCCTTCTCTGGAAACAACATGACCCAAAAATGTGACTGACTCCAGCCAAAATTCACATTTTGAAATCTTGGCATACAATTGGTGCTGATGAAGAGTCTGCATAACTGCCCTGAGGTGATTAGAATGATCCTTCCGACTCCGCGAGTAGACAAGCATGTCATCAATAAAAACAATCACGAAGGAGTCAAGAAACGGTTTGAAAACCCAATTCATAAGATCCATTAAAGCAGTTGGAGCATTGGTCAGTCCAAAAGACATTACCAAGAATTCAAAATGGCCATAACGAGTTCTGAAGGTTGTTTTAGGAATATCCTGTTCTCTGATCTTCAACTGGTGATACCCTGACCGTAAATCAATTTTGGAGAAGAACCTCGCACCCTGCAATTGGTCGAACAAATCATCTATCCGAGGCAATGGATACTTATTTTTGATAGTGACCTTGTTGAGCTGCCGATAATCAATACACATCCGAAGCGACTCATCCTTCTTCCTGATGAAAAGAACCGGAGCGCCCAACTGTGACACTCGGCCGAATGAACCCCTTCTCTAATAAGTCTTTCAACTGCTCCTTTAACTCCCTCAACTCTACTGGCGCCATTCTGTATGGTGGAATAGATATTGGCTGCGTATCTGGCAATACATCAATCCTGAAATCGATCTCTCTATCTGGCAAAATCCCTGGAAGCTCGTCCAGAAATACTTCAAGAAACTCATTCACGACTGGGATGGACTCGGGGGCAGACACTTCTTAAGTGGTGTCCACAACCCGGACCAAATGATAAACACACCCTTTTTTAATCATCTTCGAGGCCTTAAGGTAGGAAATAATCCTACCCTTTGGCACCACACCATTCCCTTTCCACTCAATAACTGACTCATTAGGGAACTCTAGACTCATAATTCTGGTTCGACATTCGAGTTTAGCAAAGCACGAGTTAGACAAGAATATTCTCACTTTCCACTTCACCACACGATATAGAATAACAATGAAAAGGGTGTTTTTCCTATATGTCCATGTAGCCCCCTAATTATAGATGTGGTCGACAACACACCGATAAAAAGGGCTCTATTAGACACGGCTCCGAGACATCCTAGGATACTTTTAAGATCTTAGGCTCTGATACCAAGTTTGTCACACCGCAAAATCGAGGGACGCGACCGGCACTCAACCGGGTGACCCCAGTCAAACGAACCTGATTTACCTTTCCTACCCAACACGTTTCCTCGTGTTTATAACATACATTATTTATTTGAAATAGTGAGATAAGCTTAAAAGTGTGTGATTACCACAATAACTCCAACTTTTTCTCATTTTACATTAATATGCTAGATTTCCCAAAACATACATAATAGATACAACACTTCCCAATACAGACAACGATTACGAGCAAATACAACCACTGCCCAAAAAAAACAAAAAAAAACAATATATATATATATACACACACCCACATAGTGTCTACGGAGCCTCTAAGAGTACTAGGAGTTTATACAATACTTGGTGGAAACAAGGCCCCGGCTATACCTTACAATACATAATATACTCAAAAGGAGATGGCATGAACTACACATGGACCCGAGAGGAACTGGGGCTCACCAGTACAGCTGAAAAGGATGAGGAGAAAGCACCACTAATGGCGAGCTGAGCTACCTGCTATGAACCCACCTACATCCATATAAAAGATGTAGCGCCCCCGGCAAAAGGGACGTTAGTACTGTGGAATAGTACCAGTATGTATAAACAAACTTTATCCCAAGTACAATCAACAGTACACAATTAAGAAACAGTAATAGAACCAATTAATCTATGCACGTGGAAAGAAACAACCAAAATCAAACAAGTTTCACAATCTCTCCTTTTCTCCTTTCAACATCATTATATTCAAGAGCTCATAGATTTGTATTTCAGTAGTGATAATGATCACATTCCATCCTTCTTACCTCGGACACCCTTATTACCCCGGACACCCTTATCACCACAACCCATCAACCTTATTACTTCGTGTTGCAGCGCGCAACCCGACCCCGCCTAACAATTTAAATTCACAACAACAACCACAAAAAATTACATCACAAGAATCATTATTTCAAGGAATAAAAGTTCATATCAACAATTTATTTATTTGGGCCCAAGGCACCATAACTGTGATCAAGTAGTAATTCATATACACAGTGTTGCCATAACCGTTCAATCATTTACATCATTTCACAAATTTTTCATTACTTTCGACACACGGCTTTTAGCCATTATATACATTCCCACACTTGGGCACATCAACAATCTTTCATTTATTACACATCCTTTCATATCGATACCCTTTAGCATTTACGAGCTTTGCACAGAATGAAATAGGCACATCAAAATTCTTTTCACAACCTCATATAGCACGGTAGCATGACAGTCAACTAGGACACTCAGAGAATAGAATCATACGTCTCAACACATTTGAACAATCAATTCACATATTTCCAAACAAGGTACACATGCCGTATTCTCGGACCCAACAAGAGGATTTTACGAAAGTTAAAGTTAGCCATACATACCTCGTATCGAGATTTTTCCTTAATTACTATCTCAAATCACAAAACCTTCTAGCACCTTCAATCTAATTCACAATGCAGTACATTTAAACTTTGAATTAGGAAGCATGAACATGTCTTGAACTCATTTGAGCTTTATATCAAACACTAGGTGTTCCTCTAGATTAAATAACCCCTTTTTAGTGAAAGGTTACTCCAACCTATTTTCCTTTACTAGATTATGAAAAATTGGGTACATGCATGCAAGATTCTTAACCCCATCTTTATGAACTATCCTACCCATGTTTCATTTTAACAAAAATCTGGAAATTAAGGTTAATGAGGTAGAAGCTTACCTCTTAGAGTGAAGAAATTTGTGTCCTACATGATTAGTGTCAAGCTTGAGTGATGAAGGAAGACCAATTTGATGAAGTTGGGACTTTCTTTCTCTAGACTTTCGTCTCTCTAATATATCAGAAAATGGTTAAAAATGAAGGGGAGGGGTATTTTAATGAACTGGGGTTGGTTTTTAAAAATTAGAAAAATAGTGTCACACCCCGAAATCCCACCATCGGGACGTGATGGCGTCTAACGTTGAACCCGCTAGACAAGCCAACGTATATAATAAACTAGCATATCAACACCAATTTAATAGGATAAACAAAATGGTTCACTATTTAAATGCGGAAATAAATGTGGTTTCAAGCTAAATAAGGACAACATAATACAACAACGCGTAAATTTCCCAAAACCTGGAGTCACGAACTCACGAACTGTCTATAAGAGTGCTAAATACAAGTATGAAAGGAAATACATGGCTGCCTCTAAAACTAGAGGAAAAAATAAGACAGAATCGGAGACAAAGGGATGGAAGAGACGCCAAGGCCCATGAACGCTAGCGGGTATACCTTGAAGCCTCTATGATAAGCTGGAAGACACTCCCACTAATGATGTCCTCCGGGCCCGGCTGCGTAATCTGCACAACATAAAGAAGTGCAGGTGTAGCATCAGTACAACCGACCCCATGTACTGAGTAAGTGCCGAGCCCTAACCTCGGCGAAGTAGTGACGAGGCTAAGACACGACAACAAAATGTACTTGTGCAGTTCAATAATATAGCAGAAACTAAACAAGAATACAATTATGGGGAGAACATGCTAGGGGTAAGAGATAGCAAATACTGAAATGATAGAAACGAAAAAAAACAACAGTCTGAAATATCTGAAAATCATAACGGGAAATGACAACACAGATTAAACAGTGAAAGATGCGGCACTGCATGTCCCATCGTGCATAATAAATGTAAAACATGTCACGAAAGTGTCCCTTCTTGCATAATAAATATAAACATGGCACAGAATGTCCCATCATGCATAATCAATACAAACAGGGCACGGAATGTCCCCTCGTGCATAATAAATATAAAATGGCACGTAATGTCCCCTCGTGCATAATCAATATAAACATGGCACGGAATGTCCCCTCGTGCATAATAAATATAAACATGGCACGGAATGTCCCCTCGTGCATAATCAATAAAAACATGGCACAGAATGTTCCCTCATGCATAATCAATATAAACATGGCACGAATGTCCCCTCGTGCATAATAAATATAAAACAAGGAACGTCATCACCCTTCGTGCTTTAACACTCTTCCTTACCCAAACAGCAATCAGAAACAAGGGCAAGGAAATAAGCAGAGTAAAATAGATATCCCGGCAAGGGAACATCAATTAAACAATTAAATCCCGGCAAGGGAACATCAATTAAACAATTAAATCTCGGCAAGGGAACATCAATTAAACAATCAAATCTCGGCAAGGGAACTATACACTGATGACCCGGCAAGGGTATATTTCAATAACTCTTTCTCTTTCTTTCACTTTCATTTCCATGATTTATTCTATTACTTGAGCCGATGCTCCAACTGATGTAATTATCTCATATAACTTCATTATTGGTTTCACAATTTGAACCAATGCCCCAAAGATGTAATTATCTCATATATCCTTATTCGCTACACAATTCGAGCCAACGCTCCCAAGATGTAATTATCTCTTATATCTTTATTATTCATTTCACAATTTGAGCCAATGCTCCAAAGATGTAATTGTCTCTTATATCTTTATTATTTATTTCACAATTTGTGCCAATTCTCCAAAGATGTTTAAAATTTAAATTCCCTTCACATGCCCATTTACAACATATAGAGATCATCAATTGAGCATCGAATTTACAACAAAACAGGAATATTCACAATATAGGGACTCACGGTCATGCTAGACACCAATGTATAGATACTCGTCACCATGCCTATACATCATATTTGACAATTAGCAAATATCAAGTAACACTCAACTCCTATTCCCTCAAGCTAAGGTTAGGTCAAACACTTACCTCGGGTCCAAAGTATAGCAATCAACCTTCTAACACCGCCTTTCCTTTAGGATTCAACTCCGGAATTGTAGTATCTAGACATAATCAACTCAAGTATATCAATAAGGATTCAATGATTCAACTACATGGCCTAATTCTCCATGTCCTAGCATTCTTTCAAAATTATCAAAATTCGACCCCGGGCCCACTCGCTTGGATTTTTTTATTGAAATTCTCAAAGGGAATACTCACCCAAAGCCTAAGGATCATTAATATACGATTTTACTTGATTTCATGGCCAACTCATAGAAAATTTCTCAATGATCACAAGTTTTAGGTCACTACCCAATTTCTTGAATTTTTGCACTAGTTTGTGTAGTCAATTAGGCTAAGATGCATGCATGAAACAAATTTATGGGTGGAATTTACTTACCTCACAAGACCTGGTCGAAAGATCTTAAAAATGGTGGAAATTGCCTAAGGTGGAAGATGAAAAAATGAGAGAAATGGGTTTAAAACCCGTACTTAAACTCACTGCCTGAAAAGTGATCGCACCTGCGATGGCTGGGACCGCACCTGCGGTCTCGCACTTGCGAGGAGAACCTCGCACCTGCGAAATTGGGCTAGGGGAGTCTGGGATCGCACCTGCGAAGTGGAGACTGCACCTGCAATGAAATTCTCCGCACCTGCGATGGCTTGCCAGGCCACTGGTGATCGCACCCGCGATGCCTGGGACCGCACTTGTGGTCTCGCACCTGCGATGCTGGGCAACCGCACCTGCGGTCACACCAGAGCAGGTGCGGTTGCCCAGCATCGCAGGTGCGAGACCACAAGTGCGGTCCCAGGCATCGCGGGTGCGATCACCAGTGGCCTGGCAAGCCATCGCAGGTGCGATGGCTGGGACCGCACCTGCGGTCACACCAGAGCAGGTGCACCAACAGCTATGTTTGCTGGTTTTTAGCCCCGTTAGGTGCCCGGAAGGCACCTGGGCCCACCCGAGCCCTAATAAAAATATACCAACGAGTCCCAAATCATAATACGGACTCACTCGAGCCTTCAGAACACTCAAAACAACGCTAAAACTCGCAATCACACCCCCAAACCTCAAGAACCAAACTTAGGAATTTTAAGTTTTCCAACTTCGCTAACAACATGCCGAACTAACCTATGCATCTCGGAATGATACCAAATTTCACAGTTAACTCACATATTATCCTACGAACTTGCCCGTGCGATGAAATCGCCATAACAACATCATACACATCGAACTTAGGCCTCAAAATCCGTGAATTCTAACAAAATTCATAAGACATCAAATTTTCCATTTTTAAGTCTGAAACACATAAAACGAAGTCCAATTTCAACCCAACTTCACAGAAGTATCTTAAATCACAGCAGATCTGTACCTAGCGCTGGAACCAAAATACGGGCCCGATACCATTACTTTCTAACCAGATTTCATTTTCAATTTCCTTAAATATTTTCAGAAAACAATTTTACTCAAAAATTCATTTCTCGGGCTTGGGACCTCGAAATTCGATTCCGTGCATACGCCCTCATCCCATATTTTCCTACGGACCCTCCGGGACCGTCAAATTACGGGTCCGAGTCCGTTTACCCAAAATGTTAACCGAAGCCAAATTTATTCATTTTAATATCAAATCTAAGCATTTTTCACAGAATTTAATATTTAAGCTGTCCAACTACGTGCCCGGATTATGCACGCAAATCGAGGCAAATACAAATGAGGTTTTCAAGGCCTCGGATTTACGAAATGGGCAATAAAATAGGTGATGACCCTTTGGGTCGTCACAAACAGGGCCCGGCACAAGAATGCGGTCAGGTGCGATCGCATTCCTGACATGCGGTCCGCAGAATCGACCACATAATGTCCCTCAAGACGGGCCAAAATTCAAAACACACTACCTAGGTATGCGATCATTGTGCGGTCCGCATAAATGTTATGCGATCGCATAATGCGTTGCATAAATTCCCTTCCAAAATCAAAGGCATCAATGCGACAACTATGGAGTCCTTAAAACTGAAATGCGATCACACATTGGACCGCATAGTTGACCTTAAATGGGGCACTGATCTCCCGTGTATGAAACCAGTATGTGGTCTGTATACATGTTATGCGATCGCATAGTGCATCGCATAACACCTACTCTATGGAAAATTTGATTCTTTAAGTCACGGGGTACTTTTTACTCAATTTAGGTCTGTTTTAAAAATTTCCACCATAAAAACAACTCGGGGACTCATTAGGGCTTTATTTTTAAACAAGAAAATTTTACGGGTCTTTACAACTAAGCGCTGCCTCTCCATTTGAATAAGTCTAAGCACTGCCTTCCATTTGCATGGGACTAAGACCTGTCCCGAATCTTGCATGAGGCTAAGCCCTGCCTTGATATTTGCATGAGACTGAGCTCTATCTCAATTCTGCATGAGGCTAAGCCCTGCCTCCAATTTGCATAAGGCTAAGCGTTGCCTTCAAATCTTGCATGAGGCTAAGCCCTGCCTCCATATTTGCATAAGGCTAAGAACTACCTTCAATTCTGGCATGAGGCTAAGCCCTGCCTCCATATTTGCATAAGGCTAAGAGTTGCCTTCAATTCTGCATGAGGCTAAGCCCTCCCTCCATATTTGCATAAGGCTAAGTGTTGCCTTCAAATCTTGCATGAGGCTAAGCCCTGCCTCCATGTTCGCATAAAGGCTAAGCACTCTGTATAAGGCTAAGCACTGCCTTCTCTTTGCATGAGACTAATCTCTATATCAATCTTGCATGAGGCTAAGCCATGCCTCCATATTTGCATAAGGCTAAGCACTGCCTTCAATTCTGCATGAGGCTAAGCCATGCCTCCGTATCTGCATAAGGCTAAGCTCTGCCTTCAATCTACATAGGACTAAGCCCTATCCCGAACCTGCATGGGACTAAGCCCTGTTTCGAAATCTTGCATGAGGCTAAGCCTTGGCTCTCCATTTGCATAAGGCTAAGCACTGCCTTCCATTTGCATGAGACTAAGCCTAGTCCCGAATCTTGCATGAGGCTAAGCCCTGCCTCCATATTTTCATAAGTCTAAGCACTGCCTTCAATTCTACATGAGGCTAAGCCCTGCCTCCATATCTGCATAAGGCTAAGCTCTGCCTTCCATCTGCATGGGACCAAGCCATGTCCCGAACCTGCATGGGACTAAGCCCTGTCCCGAAATCTTGCATGAGGCTAAGCCCTACCTCTCTATTTGCATAAGGATAAGCACTGTTTTCCATCTGCATGGGACTAAGCCCTGTCCCGAATCTTGCATGAGGCTAAGCTTTGCCTCCTATTTGCATAAGACCAATCATTGCCTTTTTATTTGTCGAAACTAAGCACCGTCTCTCCGGCAATATCTATTTCCTCTTCTTTCAGGCTAAGTTATGCCCTCAAATTCATACAAGACTAAGCCATGTCTTGTCACTCCTAGTACTATGTCTTTGCATATCATGGGCTGAATATCTCCAACTTGTCTAAAAGCGTCATTGTCTAAAGGTATCATCTTCATAGCCGGAAGACACCATGTCATGGCCTAAGGATCTCTCACATTTTCATATCTTTATTCAAAGGCGTCATGGTTCGGAGGTATCATTTTCATGGCCCGAGAACACCATTTCATGGCCTGCAGATCCCTCACTGAACAATTCATGGCCCAGGACATCATGGTTTAAGGACGTCATCCTCAACCTCCAAAGACAATTCTCATGGTCTGAAGGGAATCTGCATCATGTTTAGATTTCCGCACAATATATGCTCGTAGTATCTATTTACTTGCAAGTGACCCGATAAGCAACCCCTACCCCAACAGGAGTAATCCCTCTCCAGTTCTTTAAAACTATCTCAAACTTGACCGCAATCCTTTCACCTATCCCAAATCTTGCGTTCGTCCTTGTGGTAACTTTGTCGGTATATTCCGCCGATGAATTCAGAACTACACACGGCCTAATTCCTGTAAAACCAGGGATATGTAGGCAACTCGGAAACCAGAGTGCGGCCTAAGTCTCTCAAACCATCTCGCTCGGTCAAAATTGGCCATCATATCTTTACCCGATAACTCTTTCATCCTTCTCGGGTAAAGAGGGGCAGCTGTTATACCTAATATTTCCCTATAATATCTTCAATATTGCATATATACCTTCAAAACTATGCATTAGCATCAGTTAATATTTTTCCATAATTTCTATATTTTTAAGGATTTTAATTAATCCCAGTATTTTTATTTATATAAATAATTACTAACTGCATTACAAATGACTTTATAACAATTTCATGGTTTAATTTTTCTATTTATATTTATATTAAGCTAAAATTATTTCACAAATAGCCACATTTACAGTTCTTAGGTTATAATTGCAATAACTTTGCAATTATAGCCCTTGCATGCATTATTACATTATTCTGCAAGAAAATAGCTTGGTGCATTTTTAAAATATTGAGTAATTATTTTGAAGCATTTCTATGTATGGAAATCATTTTTATAATCTATTAATTATTTTTATCAATTATTTGGTTATTTGACAAACAACCCTTTTTTTATTTCAGACTTAACCTTTTTAATACCAGCCCAAACCCCTTCAAGCCCAATCTTTGTACACCTGACCCAATAACCCTGTTTAATCATGGCCGTTGATCCTTTAGATCAACAGTCCACGATTAAACTTGCCTTATTAATCCCTAACCATCCCTAACCCTTCCTATTCCTATCATTCCACCGTCACCTATTCCCTCACTCCTCCAATTCTCTTCACTCACCCTAACCCTAATCACCGCCACCAGCGAGAACCTTGCTTCTATGGTGTTTCCATGCATTCTCGAACCACCACTGATCTCTTATACTCCCTGGCTCTTTGATTTTATGAGTCCTTAGAAGAATCTCGTGGAGATTCAGCCTTATTCTTGCCTAAAATTTGTCTACTGGCCTGTCTCAGGCCACTTTCGTTTGTGAGTATGGATTTCCCATTGCTTTTAGTATGAATCCATGAGTTTTTGACCGATTCTCTTCATATCTATTATTTTCAGAAAACCCTATTTTCAATACTGTTCAATTCTTCTCAGATCTTTATGGATCTGAGGTGATTCGAGTATTATTAGGTGTTTTTCTTTAAAGATCTCTTGTTTTAATTAACTATTTCGATTTTAGTCACTATTTCTAAAACTAGGGTTCATCCCAGATTTTTCTTCAAAGATTTTTCTAACTTCTCAGTGTTTAAGTAATTGTTTCTTCACTATCTTGACTAATTTTCGCATGTGTGCTCAAACCCTAGACGATTCTGTGTGATATACTGATTTCTTCAAATTTGTTTCAATATTTTGGTTATGTCTGTGAACTTGTAACGACCCGGTCGGTCGCTCTGTGAGATTTACCCCCTTTCCCCTATTTCTGCATTAGTTATGTACCGCTCTCTTGTTTTTGATGTGTTGGATCAGTTGGTTTGGGTCCGGAGTTGTTATGGTGAGAGTTTAGGCATTTAGCCTTTTAAAGTAGCCTAATAGTTGAGAAAGTCAATTGAGGGTTGACTTATTGGTAAACGACCTTGGAATGCGCATTTTATGGCTCAAGTAGCTTCATTAGGTGATTTGTCACTTAGGAGTGTGTTCGGAATATTTTTGTGATGTCAGGTGTAGAATTAGGCTTGAATTGGCGAAAGTTAGTTTTTGGCAATTTCCGGTCGGCAGTGGAAATTAGGCTATCGAAGTCGAAATGGAATTCCGGAAGTTGGAACAGGTTCGTAATGTCATTTTGGATATGTCTGCAAAATTTCAGATTAATCGAAGATGTTTTGGTTGGTTTCGGCATAGTTGGCGAATTTTAGAAGTTTCAAAATTCTTAGGCTTGAATTTCATGTAAATTTGGAGTTTTCGTGTTGTTTTTGGTGTTCCGAAGGCTCGACTAAGTTTGAATGATGTAATGGGATATGTTGGCATGTTTGGTTGAGGTTCCGGGGGCCTCGGGTGTGTTTCGAGTGGTTAACAGAGTGTGTTTGGCCTTAAAAGGACTGTTGTGGCTGCTGTATTTTCTTGGTCTGGTTTCCTTGTATGCGATCGCAATGGTGAGGCTGCGATCGCATAGATTTGTTGGTGAGGCAGCAATAATCGTGTTATGCGATCACAATATATGGTCTGCGATCGCATAGTGGGACAAGGCAAAACAATGCGGTCATGTGAGGCTTATTGCGATCGCATAGTGTGGGCGCGTGTGGCAGTGAGGTGATGGAATTTCTCTATGCGATCGCATAGAGATGGTCGTGATCGCATTTCTGTGAGGAGTTGTCTTACGCGATCGCATAGGTGTTTCTGCAATCGCATAGGGTTAGTTTGATTGGGCAGCATTTTGTCCTCCGCGATCGCGTGGCTTTTTCCGCAATCCCACAGTGTAAAAGCCTGGGCAGACAGTTTAAGTTCTAATTTTGGGGATTTTTGGCCATAACTCAATATTCCATTAGAGAACTCGTGAGAAGAAGGAATTGGACGAGATTTTCAGTGGGATTCTTGTGGTAAGTGTTCTTCAATCATTTTTGGTTTAATTTTATGAATTTTTCTTGATTTTCACCATGCAATTGGAGGAATTAAGTAGAGAATTTGGGAAAAATGGGAGGAAAGATTTGGAATTTTCTTTCGGTGATTTTAGTGGGCAGTTGTGGTCCGATTTTAGTGTTCTTGGTATGCATAGAATCTTGAGAGGACGAGGGTTCTAATGATGTAAAAAATTTCGGATTTCGAGACGTGGGACCGAGGCTCGGGTTTGGCCGAATTTCAAGATTTTGTTTAAATTTGATGATTTTCGATTGGGTTGTGCACCATGAGTATATTTTGATGATGTTATCTAGTTTTTGGCTAGATTCGGAGCAATCGAGAGCCAATTTGAGAGGAAAAGGCATAGCGGACTAGTGTCGTGGCCTGGTAGAGGTAAGTAATGGTCTTAAATTTTGTCCGGAGGGTATGGAACCCCGGACTACATATTTTCTCAACTGAATTTGGAATGGCGCACATGTCGGATGACGAATATGTGACGCGTACTGATTTTTGGATTGGACTAGGTCCTCTCCGCGACAACTAATGAGTTGCATATTTACTCAAAAACTTGTGTTAAATTATGTTTTAAAGATTTGTGAAATATTTGGGCTATAAGCCGTGTTTGGGGTCTCTTGTCGATCTGTTTAGACCCTTAAAGGGTGTTTTACTGTTGTTTTCCTCACTACCTGTTGATGGTTTTACTCAGCATCATTGTGCATACTGTTTTATTTGAAACTCAGCCTAGTTTACACTACATGAGCATTAAAATGATGTTTTTGGGTCGAGTAGCCCGTTATATTACTTCGCCCGAGGGGCTTTTTGAGTGGTTCCATCGAGTGTGGCCGAGGGCCAAGAGTGATGGTGAGGTGCTGAGTGATATTAGCGCTTGGGCGAAGGAGCCCCTCCGGAGTCTGTACACACCCCCCAGTGAGCGCACAGAGTGCGAGTGATTGGGAGGCATGAGTGACTGTGAGGTGCTGAGTGGTTGTGAGGTGCTGAGGGATAGTGAGGAAATGCCCGAGGGGCTGTTTATGAAACATATTTTCGCCCGAGGGGCTACTTATGATTTTACTACATTCATTGCATACCAAACCTTGTTTTAAAGTTTCTAAAAATGTGCATTGTTTTAAGAACTTTTATGAAATTGATTTCGAAGGCATGATGATTTAGTATATCTATGTATACTATTGGAAAGTAAGGCTGTGTATATTGTGACTTCGATTTTTTTGCGATTCCTTGCTACTTAGACTTGACTTATCTCCATTACTACTGAGTTGGCGTACTCACATTACTCCCTGCACCTCTGTGTGCAGATTCAGGAGCAGAGGTCGAGCATTAGCGTATATATATATATATATATATATATATATATATATATATATATATATATATATATAT
>ML340137.1:0-19057 GCA_005239505.1 Nicotiana paniculata
TGCCTATTTAGTATGTATCTACTCGAGAGAGAGTGCATATTTAGGTAATTGTTGGAACAACACAACTCCTAGAGTATAGACGAAAGTCATAACTGAGGATTTAGAGGTTGGATTAGAAATAACGATACTTTGGGTGCAATCTAAAGTGAACTGTAATGAAATCTAACTAGCGTAACTTGAGAGAGTGCGTCTAGTAAATTATCATAATTACTCGAGAGAGATTTATGGTAGATTGAGAGTTCATGATTGATTGAGACGATTAATTAAGCTATAAGAAATATCCGCGAAAGAATTAACCAACGGGGGAAACCATTACCTTTGACCTTTAATATTATTGTTTACATTAAGTTGTTAGATTAAGTACTAGTTGATTATTTTGTTAATAGAATTAGTTAAACAACACAAATTGATATTTAAAAGTCTTGAGAAATTTTATTAAACACCAGTTTAGTATTTAATAAACTCGATTGATACNAACGCCCGCTTAGTCTTTTACAAGACATAGTTGAGCGTGATCGAAGATCAACTAGTCTTCACCAAGTTGATACTAACACATCTTTGCAGGTACATCTTGATGCCATGGAAAAAGAAATCAGGAAGCTGACCTTAGCTTTAATACACAATGAGCCTCATGCAACATGTGATATATGTGGAAGAGGACATACTACTCATGAGTGTCAAGCTACCTTGGAGGATAATGATGTGGGTAATTACAATTTCAATGCAATGTGTCAGAAGCACCCCAGTTTTTCTTTGAGTCACCGAGGGGTACAACAAATTCATGGCAACAAAATAACTCCAAATTTCAAGGAGCACCTGGTTTGGTGAATCAACCGAGGCCGCAGTTTCAGCCTCAACAGCCAATTCAGTCTGGGTTAGAAGATTTGATGAAGTCATTCATTGTCAAGACTGATGAGAGATTAGATACTCATGGAGTAGCTACCAAAGAACTTGGGACAGGTTTGCATAACTTAGAGAGACAAGTAGGACAAATTGCAGATATATTATCTGATAGAATCCCAGGTATTTTTCCAATTGATACAAAAAAGAATCCTAGAGAAAGAGTAAATGTTGTGACCTTGAGAAGCGGACAAGTGTTGAAGGATCCCACTCCAATTCAAAAAGATGTTGCGCATGAAAAAAAAAGTGGGAAGGAGCTACAAATTGGAGATGATAAAAAGACTAAGAAGAATCAAGACAAGAAGAGAGCTGTGAAAAAAAAGAAGGAGGAAACTTCAAGAAGGGAGGAATCTGATGATGTGAGTAACCACATGCCTGCTCTATCTTTTCCCCAAAAGCTCTATAGAGAAAAGCTGGACAAGCAGCTAGATATGTTCGTAGATATGCTGAGGCAGGTTAATGTAAATCTGCCTTTCACAGAAGTTCTCTCACAAATGCCAGCTTATGTTAAGTTCTTGAAGGATATCCTGACAAAGAAGAGAAAGATAGAAGAGGCATCGGTAGTGAAGCTCACAGAGCATTGCAGTGCAATATTGAAAAATAAACTCCTACAAAAATTGTCATGCCCCAAAACCGAGGGACGAGACCGGCGCCTAACCATATGATCCCGGTCAAGCGGACCTGGATTGCCTTTCCTACCCAACGCATCACCCCGTGTTTATAATATACATTATTCCACATGAATTAGCAGTTTAGAGTTTAAGCATGAATCCACTACTTGAGTTCATATTATCCTTTATCATTTCCACATTTGATAATCACAAAACATACAACAATTCTGATTCAGACCACGATTACTCGTAAACACATTTACCGCTCAAAATACATATATGTACGACCCACATCATGTCTACGAAACATCTAAGAGTACTAAGGGTTTACACAGTACTGGCTGGCAACAAGGCCCCGACTATACCTTAAAATACATAACATATACAAAAAAGATGATCTAGACTACACACGACCCCGAGAGGAAATTGGGCTCACCGGATCTGCTGAAGGTACGAAGGGGAAACACCACTATCGGCGGTCTGAGCTACCTGCTGTGGAACCACCTACAACCATATAAACGATGTAGCGCCCCCAGTAAAAGGGACGTTAGTACCATTGAATAGTACTAGCATGTATGAACCAAGTTTATTCCAAGTAAAGCAATTAGGGTAACCACACAAGTGCCATACAAGTATACAGAAAACCACAATGAAGTTTTCACATTTACTTGTTTCAATTTCCCATCTGTTGCGGCGCGCAACCTGATCCCACCGTAGAGTCTCATCTCACCCTTATTACATCTCCACCCTTATTACTTCGTGTTGCAACACGCAACCCAATCCCACCATACATTCTCATTTCACCCTTATTTCCTCTCAACCTTTATTACTTCGTGTTGGAGTGCGCAACCCGATCCCACCGTACGTTCCCATTTCATAACAACAATCACCAACAATTATACCATAAGGGTCTTTATCATGAAGAACATAGGTTCATATCAACCAATAACTATGTGAAATCAAGGCACAATGATCCTTACCAATCAGCAATTCATATATGGTGTTTCCACAATCATTTAACTCAATAAAACCAGCCCATATTTATTTTCATTATTTACTACACAACATTTAGCACTTGGATACATTCAACACTTTATTTCATTATCATTTCTTTCGTTTTGCAGCACATCTTCTCATGTCGATGTATTCAACATTTAACGAGCTTCACACATGGTAGTATAAGCACAAAGAGTCACCCTTCATAATCTCAATTAGCATGATAATTGACTTAAGAAAATCAGAGAGTGAATTCATTTTGTGCAAAGAGGTAAAAAAAGATTCCACCCTTCTAGCCTCGAGTAGTGGACAATGTATCATTGATAGCGGTGCTATTGATCACTACTCTGGTATGACTACCATTTTCTCTTCACTTAACATATCAACGGATCATAAAGTAATGGTCTCCATTGACCCAAGATTTTTTTTCCATGCTGGTAATCATTCTTATTCCCTTTCTCGAAGTTGAGGACATTCATTCGCTGCGGAGCCAGTTACTCGATCGAACATCAGGCAATCACTTCACTAACCAGGAGCATACAATTACCAACTGTAAACAATCACATGAATTGTTCAACTCATCTGAATGAAATGCAGGAATATACCCTAGACAATGGAAGAAGTCTTCAACTATGTGTTGTGTATGTCTTAGGCGTGACATTCGAAATGAGAATCAGATCAAAGTTGAATAACATACCCGCAATAATGAGATAAAAATCTCATAAAAGAAGTCAAATGGAAATGTAAGATATAAGATAACATATACATGAATGTTACATTGCGAAAGCTCAAGAAATATTCCAGAATAAATAATTTTAGTAAATCCTTTATGAATGTTGCCACACAAAAATAACCATATGTTGGGTCTAGGAGGGCAATGTGTACGCAAATCTTACCCCTACCTTATGAAGGAAGAAAGACTACTTCCGATAGACTTTTAGCTCACGAACAGTGAAAATGACACAATAACAAGCAATAACCATGGCAAGGAAATAAGACAATGTAAGCAAATGGCACAACGTGTAATAACAAAGATCTACGAATATGATGCAATAAGAGAAGTGTAAAAACAACCAGTAACAATGACACATAGTATAACAACAACGAACTAGGAATAGGATAATACAAAACTAGTACTAATACTACTAATACAACAAGAATAGACTCTTAACTACCTGTTAACCCACAACTCTAGTTCTCGATCTCCAAACCTTACTATCGAGGGTCATGTTCTCGGTAAGTTGAAGTAGTGCCATGTCCTACCTAATCACCCCTCCCCAGTACTTCTTAAGCCTCCCTCTACCTCTCCTCTGAACCGCCATGTTCAACCTCTCACCTCTCTTAACCGGGGCACCGGTGTCTCTCCTCTTCACATACTTTAATCATCTCAGCCTCAATAACTTCATTCCTAATATGGTCTTTCATGATATGCCCACACATATATCTTAGCATCCTCTTCTATGCTACTTTCATCTTCTGGATAAGAAATTTTCTTACTGACCAACACTCGACTCCATACAACATAGTCGTCCTAACTACCACTTTGTAGAACTTGCCCTTAAGTCTTGGTGGCACATTCATGTCACACAAATATCAGCAAGTCTCCATTTCATCCACCCCGCTCCAACACGGTTTGTAATATCCTCGTCAATCTCCATGTTCCCCAGAACAACAAACCCAAGACCTTTGAAACTATCTTTCTTGGGGATGACTTGGGTATCAAGCTTCACTCCTGCTTCTGTTTTCTGCATCCCCAGAATGAACTTGCACTCCAAGTATTTTATTTTTGTCATATTAAACTTGAAACCTTTAGACTTCGGAGTCTATGTCCACACCTCCAGCCTATCGTTGACCCTGCTGCGCGTGTCATTGATCAACACAACATAAAAATCAAATATTAGCAAACTTCAAAAGAAATTTCTGTCGCCATGCACATATATATGTGGAAAATATAAAAGTGAAGGTAATCTATTTAATCCTTCAATACGTCATGTATAACCACAAGAATGAAATCATACAAAGATATTCACGGAAGGGAGCCCATTGCGTTCAGATTTCTGCACATACTCAATATAGCAATTGGATGAAAAAGAAGGAACGAGGTAAAGACATTTGTGAACATATACCATATAGCCATGATCTGAAAGAGGAGGAGCAAGGCAAAGAAAAATCTGAAAGAGAAGGAGCGAGGCAAAGAAACATTGTCTTATCAAAATAATATCAACCTTGAATCATTTTTATAATGGTTCAGCTAAATGAAAAACAAATGATATTTCATTAACGATGCCCATTAGGTACGACAAATACCTGATAGAGGACATGATTAATATATAGAACTATACTACTCGAAGAGTCCATGCGTTAACCTTGATTGGGGAATACTCTAGTAAAGTTAGCCTAAGTAGAAAAAGTTCACTGAAACGGCTAGCAAAGTTGGCCTATGCAAAAGAGATATAACCCAAATATTCACTATTAAGCATAAAGTTTAGAACACACCAAACTCAATTCATGCATCGAAAGGATATATAATTAATTCAAGTACACTAGTTCAATTCTGCAACAAGAAGAATTTCATAACAAATGACCATAAAACACCACTCCACCCAGAGCTCTTAATTTAATCAATCCTAAACTAGTTACGGCCACACAATACTGTACCCCTACTAATATATCTTTCAACGCCAACTAAGGTCCTCCACATCCCTACACTGACAGAGAAGTTCTAACCAAACCAAAAAGTATTCAACAGAATCACAAAAAGAATTCATTTCTTACAACATCAGATCTATAAAATCCATAAAAGAAAGAAAGATAAGTACAGATTTGAACTACGTTAAGGATCATAACAATACCAACAGAAAAACAGTAGATATACACAAATACCGAGTCCAGAACCTATTTGTGGTTCTTTTTGACAAAAAGGACAGAAATGCGTTTAAAAAAAAAAGACTTACCTATCTATGTATAACGCTCTCTTTTAAAGAGTGTTATATCTTAGCGGACGTTTTGGACGTTAAGGTATAGCGCTCTTTAAAAAAACGTTATACATATATAACGCCCTTATAAACCGCGTTATGCCTAGGCTGATAAGACAGCTATGCATAGCGCGGTATATAAAAGGTTATATGTATAACGCTGTTATATACCGCGCTATACATAGATAAGAACCGCCCCTTTCCCTTCTTCCCCACGATCGAACCAGCCCCCTCCCCCCCATTGCTTTAAAAACGGAAGCAGACCCCCCTCCCTCCCCCCNTGGACCCCACCTGTCAAACAAAAAGACAAGATTGTAGTTCACACATCCTAGTCAAGTTTTTTATTGTTGTGGTTTGGTTGTTTCAGGCTCTAATTTTCAATTCATCATATTTTCGAAAAACATAAATCGAGGTATTTCGATTTAGTTTATGTCGAAACTCGCATAAATAATGCATATTAGTTGTTTTGAATGTTTTTCCATTTTGTTATGTTGTTTTTTGCGATTAAACTAGTATGTTTTTTTTTCTATTAGTGTTTTAAAAAATATGTAAAAAATAAAAATTCATTATTATTTGTTAATAAAAATGTTAAATAAATTTCTTTTACTGTTTTATATGTATTTTCGTGAATATTTTGTGATTAAAATGTATTTTTTATTTTTATCTAGTTTTGATTATTTATTTTCTTAAAGACTAGTAATATAGTGCTCTTTTAGCATAATAAAATGTAGAGTCTTTTAGCGTAGTATCCCTGTTATTTAAATATCTCTTCTATTGATATATCAAACACAAAATCTGTCCAATTTACAAAAATTATTTATTCTATTTACAAAACAAACATACAAAATTATGAAACTAACATGTAAAATAATAAAATTGACACGCATTAGAATTCGGGATAGTTTGGTGCTACTGGGCCTCAAATATTGAGCATGGAACCCATAGATATAAAAATTAACTATTTAATTTAAAAACAACCATATAAAATTATGAAACTAACATGTACAATAATAAAATTGACACACATAAGAATTCAGAATAGCTTGGTGCTACTAGGCTTCAAATGTCAAGATTGGAACCCTTACGTTATTACTGTGTCTAATTAAATATTGTATAACTATAAAAATTTAATTATTTAATTTACAAAACAAACATACAATTAATGATGTTTAATTTACAATAGACGATATTGACGTGTAGCCTATGCATCCCGGACCTTTCTGCGAGGAGTTATTAGTGTTACAGGGCGATCTTAGGTCCGCCCACATATGGGAGGGAGAGTTACTAGCTCAGTCTCTCCACGCCAGGACACTGGACGACATGTGGGATTTTATGAAGGACAGATAGCTCCACCGTGTAGTCCGGTGCCTATAGGATACGGGCTTCTACAGGATTTTGGACACCGGGCGGCTGTAGCTCGACTGCTCTTTGGTTACGACCGTGATAGAGCGGTGGCGACCGAAGACGCACACATTCCACCTGCCCATTGGCGAGGCCACCATCACGCTGCAGGATGTCAGAGTTTTATATGGGTTGCCCGTTAATGGATTGCCCGTTGCACTGCCTCAGGCCAGGGGAGAGATGATGTGTGGGCAGTATTGAACATGTTGCAGCAGTTCACTGGTATGAGGCCATAGGATGAGACTGCATACTCAGGGGCCAGCCGCATGAGTTTGACACCTATTCGACAACATTTGGAGATATTGCACCGAGACATCACTGGCGAGACATATGATCTGCATATTCACCGGTATATGAGGTTGCTACTACTCCTTATGTTTGGAGGAGTCTTGTTCCCGAATACTTCGGGGAACCTAGTAAGCTTGAGATTTCTTCAACATCTTCAGTTTCTAGATGATTTACCCCAATACAACTGGAGTGTTGTTGTTCTCACCTACTTGTATAGGCAGATGTGACGGGCGAGCATGGGCACCCAGCATGACGTATGTGGATTTTTGCCGCTACTACAGGTGACAACATATTTGAATACTCTATTGATTCCTTCTAATTCTATCTAGTAAAAATTTATCTTAAATTTCACGTCAACATTATATGTTAGGTTTGGGCCTAGGAGCGGTTCATGGAGTTGTAGCCACCTCTACCACCATTACCTCCAGATGTACCACCTCTATTTCTCCCTCTAGCTTGGAGGTGGGTTCTCCGGCGTGGATATGTACGAGATTACGAGATTCGGCATAATCTCCCCCTATTCAAGGATTTGTTGGATATGTTAGAGGGCGCACAGGTAAATATGTACCTAAGTTTACTTGGTATAGCTTCACATGTGTTGCGCATACTCACGTTTTCTATTGTTATTTAATAGTTCATCTAGACGCCATATATCAGCGACTTGATAGGTGGCATGCCCGATTATTGCTCGGCCGACCGACTGATTTGGAGCACTTCCGTCTCACTGGTGTGCCTCGATATTGTGGAGCATCATGCCTTGGAGCGGGTACTTCGCCACTTTGGCAGTCCGCGATCGTGTCCTGTTTGCGAGTATATACCATATTGTGTGCATAAATAGTATCACTAACATCTATTTGGTTCCGTATACGTGTTCTTTTCTGCACCAGTATTCGATGCAAAACCTCGTTGTTACACACCATTTTAAATGGCTCTGAAGGCCAATAATGCTCAACACCCACAAGCTGCAACTGCCCACTGTAGGTATTTAAGTATGCAGCAACACTATATTGTTTATCAACGTAGTTGGTTGGCCCTAAACTAACATGTTGAAAGCACCTGATGGCATGTGAGCACGACATGTGGTAGATGGACCATTTCCCACAAGATCATAACCTTCTTGGTTCATTTATGGTATGTACATTATTCCCCCGGTATTGATGGATAGCGGTGCGAACTTCAAAAACATTTCTGTCGTGATCATACTGTAAAAATGAATGCCGATGTGCTCGCCGCCTGTATTTCTCAATTCTCTTCATCGGCAACACCCTTTTCTATCAATGACGTTGCAACTGCAACCCTTTCTCCGCCATCTGCTTGAACGACATCCGCACCATGGCAGTGACAAGCAATCCTCTTACTGAATTCAATAACCCATTGAAAGACTCTGACACATTTGTAGTCTGAATTCCCCATCTTCTTCCACCATTATCATGAAAAGTCCTCTTGTAAAGCTCATGTTGTATCAACCAACGATTGGCTCGCTCATCTTCCTGCTTGATAGATTCCATGTCCCTCGGAATTTATGCTCTTGGTGGTTTGTTGCTGCCATCCACATAAAATCATGTAGATCTTTGTTGGGATGTGCCTTCTGAAAATTGGCCTTCAGGTTCCTCACACGGTAATGGTTGTAGGCATAAGGTTATTGATATGCAGGAAAATTCTCTACAAAACTTAAGATACCACCATGCCAATCAGATATTACACAAATACCGGAATGCTGCTTGACAACGTGCTCTTTCAAATGGTTCAAAAACAACGTCCACGTCTCTTGGCTTTCATTGGCACAAATAGCAAAATCTAGAGGAAATATTTGTCCATTAGACATGAGCGTCGTCTATGGATAATACCGGCCGGCAATGCGAAAAACCATCAATTGCTGGTTTAAATGCCCAGAACACGTAATTGAATATATATTCTGGTCTTCCCAGACTCCGCTCAAGCTTCCATTCAACAACCATCCCAGGGTTAAAGTGTTGCAGTGCGGCCATGTACATGTGTACAACTGCAAATGACTTATCCTAGTTACCATAAACAATTTCAAACGCATGTTTGCGCCTGAGAAATGCCTTTCTTTTGGTAATGGTATGACATATTCTTGGTGGACAGATGTAATGCACTCTTTGATTTTATACCTTATGGATGCTTCAAGGTGTGGAATAAGGACAAGTGAAATCAAGTCAATGTGCATGTTGTAGTTATTCCCATTGAATGTGTCCTTTTCACATGTGTGGGTGGCAATGTATTTACCCACTTTCCATAGACCTGTGTTCTTCTTGCTCGCACACAACATCTAATGACAACACGTACACCATCTACATCAAACCACCTTGTATATATCCGAACTTGGTACCCATACCGTCATCTCACGACACCATTGGTCTAGAATCATCCCACATTGATGTCTGAATTTCATCAAAATCCCTTGTGAGAGCATCCACATCCGGCATACTTGGAAAATGATCAAGGTAGGGAATCTTTCTTGAATGATACGACATTTGGGACTCATACACTCTTGGTCTAACGGGGGGTGGAGCATACTCCCTCGTCAAATTAGGTCCTTCATTCACTTCCTTCTCATCACCATCTTCACAAGGGAAGGGTGTGTCGTCTCCGGAATCATCGACATTGTTGTCATAATCACTGTTCTATTCCTCGCTCTGTGCATCTGCCAGATCCCTATTTAATATGTCATCTTCGGAAAATTGAGTCAGGAGAGGTGGTTCAACTTGCTCGTTTTCACTACACAAACAACAAAATAATAAGCTACTCAAATTAATAAATACTTTCCATATAGATGTATCACTTGACTTACAAGTCGTAATATGTTGACATTCCTTGATGGACATTATCATGTTGGTGATGACTCCCGCATGGACCACCATGATCTAACACACCAGAACTAGGCATATTCCAATTGGGCGTGGGTTCATAACTTGTAAAATTCATATGGCCAGTACCCCCTATGGAATATACGAGCGTTAATACAAATTCAATACAACAAAAAATATACATCGTAACACAAAGGAGAATTGAAGTTTACCACTCGTCTTGTGGATTATATAAAGCAGAAGAGAAATTATTTTAGCGCTCCTTATTCGCCCGTAGAGATAAGTTTAAATCAGGCCAAACTCTTTCAGGCGGAACCTGTCTGACAAAAAACTGCTCCAGAATAACCACCTGATGACTAAGGGTTATCCCTACTATGCTCAACCTCATTATTGCGAACTCCATCAACTTTGACGTACATTTACAACACTTTTTTTACAAGAAATTCCAGGTATTCATCCGAAATCCTCAAAAAATCCCTCAAAGTTTCATTATCGTCGATGTTAAACTCAGCGTAACAAGCAACCCCTTGTTGAGTGACGAAATGCGATATCTTCCGGTTACTGTAAGGTTCACCGAACGTTTCCTCACATTCATTTTTTTACAGAACAACAATACCAATGTATCATACTCAATTGTAAGTTGAAACTTAACATGACACTGTGGAGATAAACTATAGCTCACAGTGTTATTCGCCACCACAACCTCACCCCCCAAATAATGAAACCCTTACTTTTCGCTCATCAAACATTATGAAAAAATGTTTGAGAATTTAACAAGAAGAAAATTTTTAACAGGAGTTACAAATATTTTTTAATGGATTTTTTTAAAATCCTAACTCCTTTAAATAAGGCAATGCCTAGCTCGAGGGGGCTGAATTTTTTTTAGGTATAGAGCTCTTTTAAAGGGTGCTATACCCATTTGAAATATTGTTATGTCAGTTAAATGCAGGAGACTTATTGGTGGGCCCAAAAAAACAGGTATAACACTCTTTATAACTGCGCTATACATATATAACACTATTTCTAAAGGCTTTATATGGCATAACGCTCTTTTAAAGAGCGGTATACGTTAACATCCAAAACATCTGTTAAAGTGTAGCGCTCTTTAAAAGAGTGTTATATATAGATATGTAACTCGTTTTTTACCCGCATTTCCGTCATACATGTCAAAAAGAACCAAAAATAGGTTCTGGATTCCCCAAATACTTATACATACATCGGAAAAAATAAGAGGAAAATAAAGAGACTTGGTAAGGTTAGCAAACTCATCGAAGACCTGGCGAGAACAGAAGAGATTAGGAGCAGAGAGAATGCGTCTCCGCTACAACAATATGGTGAAACGCCATTGACGATTTGATAGCATATAGGAGAGAGTTAGTATGCCTAGAGTTTATTGTGGGAGGGAGACAGAGTAAGAGAGGAGGTTATAGTTTATGAAAGGTAGATGTTTTAACATTTTTTAAATAACTAAAAAAGTATGGTAGAAATAAAGCACAAGTAAAGGTGGTTCAAACACGCCGTAATTTGACATTAAGTGCCGCTTAATGAATGTGTAGTATGGTGAACTGAAAGTGGCCCCGATAATTTTTATATTGTGGCGGTTTTCAAAAACCACTACAGTTTCCCCTTTATGTTGTGACCTTATTACGACGGCAGAGATTTCCCAATAATGGTGACTTTACCCAGGATTCCTCCCCCCTAATTTGTATATTGTGGCGGTTTACAAAAACCACCACTTTAAAACTATTACAATTTCCCTTTTTGTACCGACCTCATCACGACGACAGAGATAATTCCCAAGAATTAAGAATTTACCCAGGATTCCTCACCCCCCCCCCCCTAAAAAACAAATAGACCAAAAAAGGTGGGGCCTGTGATACAACAGTGGAGTACATCCTGTGTCTCATCACTCTAGAGATTCTACCAAGGGTTATTGAAGATTACTTCTAAAAAGACAAGGATTTTCGAATCAGGGCTCCGACCTCATTTGACCGGGTTTCAAGATTTTTACCCGGCTCTCTATTTTTCCACACACACCCATTCACCTTGGGCTTTTACCCGCCAAACAACCTAGTAATTCTGGATTTCTACCTTCAATCCAACGTATCTTTTGCACATGTTGGCCGTGCCACCTAGAGGGTGGTCGGTTGCCTCGGTATTTTTGTACTAAGGCAAATCTTTCTGTTACTCTCGAGCACCTCATTAGCCTTTAAAAATCCAAGATCTCAGAGACAACATTTTTATACTCTTCGGGTGTGGTGGCAACAACATTCTCACAATTATTGACGATGATAATGATGGGGGTTGGATGGACCAGTTAGTTATGATCCCGACAATTGACATTATTCGAGAAATGCACAAACTACTTTTTGAGTCTTATTTCTTCTTTTTTCTAGTTTGTCAACCCAATACTAGGCTCGGAGGTCATCGTCCCCGATCAGTTTGCTTCGGTACAGATCATTCCACATCTCATCTGGCTAAGTGTTCTGGATGATCCAGCCTGGACATGGAAGTTTGTGGCCAAAATCATCAGGCGGAAGCCCACGCTTCATGGTAAGTATATTTTTTCGCTTCCATATATTGCCTCCCCCTTTTTTGGAAATTCGAGTTCTGACTTCTCTTTATACCTCTACATGACTTCTAACCAAGAGAGTCCCTCATAATTTTCCTAAATCCGAACACTCTAGTAGATGATTGAGGTTCCAAAGAAGAGGCCCATCTCTACCACTGCTAGCTCTGGTCCCCTTTGTACGAGACGAAAGATGAAGAAAGAAAAAATTCTCGATTTTGCTAAGGACGGGGATGATGTATTGGTCTAGAGGGTAAGGACCCAGGAAGTTCATTCTGTCCTCGTAGATGAGGGTAATAACATTATTATCGATAACACTATTATCAATGTGGGCGAAAGCGAGGAGGAAGCTCCCATGATACTATCACGACCTCAGCTTTGGAGTCTCATCCTATTGGGGATGAGATCCTTGTACCTATCGAACCTTCAGTGGCCGATCGGGATCGAGTCTCTTCTGTGTGGGACACCTAGAGTTCCTAACAATTGGCATCCTATCCCCTCGATTCTCTCCCCGCGTCTTACATGTTTCCTCACTAGAAAAGGAAGGGCTATCATCTGAACGAAAAATGGAGCATGTCGGTCTCTGATCTCTCGTCTGATCTCTTGCAGCGCCGCCCGTCCAGATGGAAAGTTCCTCTTGGATAAAAAATTAGGACCCGACGAGTGATATGCATGTTGAAGATATCCCGAACGAGTTAGTGCACACTTCACTGAAGGTAATAGGCTCATTCACACTCCAACTTCATTTCTAATTCCTTCTTTCGACATATAAATTCAACTACTACTTTTATTCTCCAAAGTTATCAAGCATAGAAGGCAGAATGGGTTAAGGAACTAGAGGAGTTGCAGTCTCGGGTGTCAGCTCATGATCAAGAACTGATGGGAGCAAGAGAAGAGAAGGAGGCCCGTGGACGGTAGCTTGCCGAGGCACGGGAAGTCATTACCACATAGAAGCTACAAGTCCCGAAATTCAAGGGAAAGATTGCTACCTTAGTCGATTATGCGTGTAAGCTCGTCACCGTTAGGAGAAACAACAATCTCTTCTGACTAAGGTGATATGCCCGCTAAAATAAGAGGTCGAAGACTCCCAAGGAAGGGCCAAAAGCCTTAAGTCCGAGTTGCAAGATTTCTCAATCTGAGAAATGGATTTGAAAGCTCAACTAAAAGTTTATTAATCTTGAGAGGAGGTTATCCTGTGAGAAATATCGGGTAGTTAAAAAGGCCAATACTGATGCTAAAATAGTAGACCTTTGGTGTAACGCGAGCCAACTGAGTCCACAAAGCGCGACACTGGAGGAAGTTGTTTCTGGTGCCACATATCTCGATGAGAGGTTTAAGGAGGTCTGAGTCCTAGAAGTCAATGTGTTGGACGCCCTGGAATCCTACCAAAATTCTTTGGAATCGAGCTTGACTCGAAGAGCTCGTTCAATGGGGAAAGCGATGTTATTGAAGAAATCAATACCGGACCACATTCTCCCTTGCATGATGATGCGTGGCTAGAATTCATGGTTTAACATGTTATATGCCTTACATTTTATGTGCGTTAATGATAAAAATACACTTTGTATGTGCATAATGGAGTTTATTTCATGTGTAGGTGCATTGGACATGGAAACCAAGCTAAATGGATGCAAATACTCGGGCGTTAGCCGGACGTTTGGCCCCTAAAGCCAGGCTGTCCCTGGCGTTAGTGGAGCGTTTGGCCCCTAAAGCCAGGCTGACCCTGACCTTAGGGGGGCGTTTGGGCCCTAACGCCAGGCCTGCCCTTGCTTTAAGGGGGCGTTTGAGCCCAAACGCCTGGGTCCCGTTGTCTAGTCAATTCCGAGTTTTGAAGAGTTTAAGTGTTTCTCGGTTGGAATAGAAGTCTCCGACATGTTCAGGGTTTGTCCTAAACATATAAATAGACCCCAAAACAAAACTTGAAGAGAGAGATTCGAAAGAGAGAGGAAGCCATTGAAGTGAAGAAAAACCTGTGGATTTTTACTAAGTGAAGCAAACATTGATTTTTATAGCTTTTATTCATTATTTTGTAGTTGAATTATGCAAGTTATTATAGAGTTTATTATTATGAGCATGATTAGCTAATACCCTTAATCTAGGGTTTTCGTGGAACCCGTTGGGGATAAACTTAGTGTGATATTAATATAGTTTTGATTGGTTGATTAATCTCTATTTGTTCAACTACGTTCTTGTTGTAGTTGATTGAAGGGCCATCAATTACCTATTCCTATTTATTATGTATCTACTTGAGAGAGAGTGCATATTTAGGTAGTTGTTTGAAAAACATCACTCCCGGAGTATAGAGGAAAGTGATAACCGAGCGTTTAGAGGTTGGGTTAGAGATAACGATAGCTCGGGTGCAATCTAAAGTGAACTACAATGCAATCTAGCTAGCGTAACTTGAGAGAGTGCGTCTAGTAAATTATCATAATTACTTGAGAGAGATTTATGGTAGATAGAGTGTTCATGATTGATAGAGACAACTAATCAAGCTATATGAAGTATCCGAGAAGTAAGTTCACCAACGGGGGAAACCATAACCTTAGACCTTTATCATAATTGCTTACACACATTATTAGTAATTGCTAGTTATTNGTTAACGGTATTATCATTTGAGTTGGAAGAAATACGAAATTCTGAAATATAGTTGATTTTCTTTATATTTTCGTTTTTACATTGAAAGTTTAACGTTTCCTAACCTGTTGCATGTGCATGCCTAGAAACTCATCGAGGAATGGTGAAGTAGTTGAAGCCTTATCAGACCCAGAGAAAGTTTTCAAGGCCCTAAGCCGGACCAACAGGAAAAGCAAACATCAACCACAAATTGAACAAATTGTAACTGACATGGAAGATCCACACAACCAGAAAAATAATGGGGATGATGTGGTAGATCCAGTCACTCAAAAAGGGGCAGAGGCTCCCTTATATGACTGGGCACAACCCACAGCTGAAAATTTGGCCACTGCGATACTGGTCCCTCAGATACAGGTCGAGTCCTTCCAAATAACAAACAATATGCTGCACTTATTGCAGTACAAGGGACTATTCTCATGGTCATACATCAAAGACACCCAGCAGCATTTGAAAAACTTTCTGTCAATTTGGAAAACACAGAGGCAACCAAACGTCACTTAGGAGGCAATAAAACTTTCGTTGTTTCCATTCTCAGTGACTGGCGCTGCCCAGACTTGGCTAAACTCTCTCCCCATTAATTTTATCATCACATGGGAGGAGTTAGTCAAACAGTTCGTGAACAAGTTTCATCCACCAAACATTACTGCTCAACAAATTGATGAAATCTTGAGCTTCAGACAGAAACCAGTTGAAACACTGCAAAAGACATAGGAACGATTTAAGGGGATGCTTGTTATCTATCAACATCATGGTATTACAGAGCAAATGTTGGGGCAGCGTTTTTATATGAGTTTAGCTGATACTGTTAAAGCAAATGTTGATGCTTCGGCTGGTGGAGCATTCTTGAGCAAAACGTGGAGAGAAACTCAAATCTTACTTGATAAAATGGCACAGAATTCAGGATGGACAAAAAGGAATGCACCCATTACTCCTGTAGTTCACTCAGTGCCATTCGATCCATCTAATTCTATTGCAGAGAATGTGGCCACCTTGATAACACAGATGAGTATAATTACTAAGAAGGTGGAAGAATCAGGACAAAAGCAGCAGGTACACATCGTAGACACAACCAATGAGGGCTTATGCACATCTTTCATTAGTCAACCACTTGGTAATCACTGGAATGAAGAATGTCATCACCCTCCTTATCCAGAAAATATGAATTATGTGTCGAACTATGGAAGCCAGAGACAAGGGGGGTAGAACTGGGGCCAGCAAGTACAACCATATAGACCACCCTACCAACAGAAAAATAGTGGAAATATGGGTGTGAGGGTACAACAAGGTAATGCAGCACCGTATCAGAGGCCACAAGGTTATAACCATCAGAATCAATAACAAGCATACTTCCCTCCTCAACATCAACAGGGGGAAAAGCAAGAAGACGGATTTTCCAGGTTAGAAGCTATGATGCAGCAGGTTATTGGGTCAAATTCCAAAATCAGTGAGAGTGTAGATGTACATGATGCAGCTATTAAAAATATTGAAGTACAGTTGGGCTAGATATCTATGGCAGTGAACAATCGTACTCCTGGAACTTTACCTGCAGATACTCAGGTAAATCCTATGGACCAGGGCCCAAGGCAGCTGATGGCAGTGACTCTCCGCAGTGGGAGAGACTTAAACTTGCAAAGGGAGAGAGATCGTGAAAGCAGACAGGCCGAGACACTGGTACCCATGCCGATTGAACTTGATGGTTCGACAAACTTGACCAAGGTAACAATGCAACCCACTGAAGGAGAACCCAGTGCACAGAGTGAGATTAAAAAAGAAGTGGAGATGGCCCAGAAACCGGTAGTTGAGGTGGTGGCGGAGAAAGAAAATTCCCAAATAACTAGGAAAAAGAGACCGTCAGCTCCATTCCCTCAGAGGCTAGCCAAATACCAAAAGGATGAACAGTACAAAAAGTTCTTGGACATGCTAAAGCAAATACAGGTAAATATCCCATTGATTGATGCGTTGAAGGAAATGCCTGGCTACGCTAAAATGATGAACGACTTGATGTCCAGAAAAGTTGACTTCCAAGATCATGCTACTGTCACCCTTACTCAGACTTGTAGTGCAGTGGTGACGAGCCCTATTGCTGAAAAGTTGTCTGACCCAGGGAGTTTTACCATTCCTTGTACCATTGGCAACTTAGCTTTCACCAAAGCTCTATGTGACTTGGGGGCCAGCATTAATTTGATGACGTTGGCCATATATAAAATACTGGGGATGGGTAGAGCCAAGCCCACCCCCATGCTGCTACAACTTGCTGATAGGACGGTAAAGAGACCGTCGGGTATTCTAGATGATGTATTGGTTCAAGTGGGGAAGTTTGTATTTCCTGTTGATTTTGTGATATTAGACTGCAAAGTGGATGAGGAAATTCCCATAATCTTGGGAAGGCCATTTTTGGCCACAGGCAGAGCTCTTATCGATTGTGAGACTGGTGAACTTAAGATGAGGCTCAATGATGAAGAGATCACTTTCAACGTGCAGAAGTCTATGAGGCGACCTAGTGAGTTCGCCAACTGCTCTCTTATTGATGTTGTGAATGTGATCTCAGAAAATAATGATGCATCCCTGATTGTTGGGGACCCTTGGGATGAATGTTTGATGAATCTAGCCAATACGAACGATGAAGAACTGGCAGATTGGGTGTTAGCACTTGAGGAAAAAGGGGTATGGCCAAAGGTTCTCGAGTTTGAGTCACTATACGTAGAGGAAAGAGAGAATCCACTGGCCAGGCCATCTATTGAAGAACCACCCAGTTGGAACTGAAATCAGAGGGTGCTGATGTGGTAGAAAAGATACCAGATTTAACCAAGGACATCGATGATACATACTTTGTTGAATCTAATGTCATTATTGTTGAGGATGTTGGTACACACTCCAACCATTTTTTCACACTGTGCTGGGATGATGATATGCGAATAGAGCTATCCAAACCACGTGATCAGTTGTGGGATAAAAAACAAGATGCCTACATTCTGGAATTCTTCTTGCCAGGAAGTAGGGAGTACACATTTCGTCTAAATGCCAAGAAGCGCATATTACTACATTGTTTTATTGGGCTAGGCACATTTGTTCCACCACCCAAGGAGCATGATCATAGAGCAGATTCAAAAGTTGGGATCCAATTTATAAGTTCAAAGGTGGAGGCATAAAGTGATTAAAGCATTTGCTCGAAGGAGCATGGAATTGTAAAAAAATTAATGGAAAGGATGTCGACGCTACGTGAACGGGGAGTTTCTTGCACCTTAATTTTGTTTCTTAATTTGTCTATATGTGATGCACTGAGGAAACTGCATGATTTAAGTGTGGGGTGTTGTACATATTTGTTGTGATTTGTTGTGTTTAGTGTGCTTTCTTGTTAGTAGTTTTAGCTTTTCATGTGGTAAGTTTTTTTTTTTTTAAGTAGAACAAAGCAGAAAAGTTTAATTAGAAAGATGTGGACTCTTCCTGACGATGGATCTCCTAGACAATTTTCTTGAAGGAAGTAAGTCTAAAGAAAACACCAAAAAGATTTTTTTTGTTTTAGGTAGTGTAGTAATTCCCCCTTGGTTTTTCTTTGGACCACGGTTATTTTCCAAAGATTTTTAATTGAATCGGGTGTAGGTAGTTTTTAATTTCTAAAGAGTAGGAATCACATGGTTAAGGGCTTAATAGTAGAAATATCTGGAAACGTGCTAATACCTTGAGAATAGTCAGTACTTTGGTTGTGACGCTTAGGCTCAATTCTTTGACTCCAGGATAAATACCTTAAATCAGGAATTCTTAAGACTTGCTTAACTGCTTTGACTGGAGTGTCGTGATAGATCTAATCCTGAGTGAGTTATGTGCCATGTGTGTGTGAGGTTTGTATGCTATTCT
>ML340137.1:19078-88664 GCA_005239505.1 Nicotiana paniculata
TGTGTGTATGCAAAGCGAAATAAAAGTTTTGTTCAGTCTTGGAAGTGATATAGGCATTTCTTTGTTGAGCCAACTATATATATTTTACCCACCTAATTGTTATGTATCGTAGTTAACCCCGTTGAGCCTATAATCCTGTTTCTTTGGCAACCACATTACAAGCCATACCCCTTTGTTTGAATCGATCATATATTTGAACCTTGTCACCTCTCGTAAGCACTGAAAAAGTGATGAAATATGGAAAAGTTAAAGTGTGGGGTGGTAGGTTGGTTTTTGAGGGGAATAATTGAAATACGGAGAAAGGTGCACTGTTTGAAAAAGTAAGAGTCACTTGAGAAAAAGAAAAAAAATATATATATATAGAAAATAAATAGTTGTAGTGTTGTGAAAGAAAAAAATTTGTGGTGACTCTTGATGTAATTGTGCTTAAAGAAGTATGGTGTATTAGCACTGATGTGAAGGTGGAGTTGGTTTAATATAACTATGAGGTTGAAAAGCTAAATTATGCGTATTAAAGTGCTTAGGAAGGTGTAGTCACTCTTATATCCAAATGTATCCTACCCGTCCCGCAGCCTACATTACAACCAAATAAAGTCCTACTTGATCCTAGACTGAATGAGCTTGATTAGTAGAGTAGTACACTACGGGCAAGCCTATGGTGCATCTTTTGTGGCATATGAATATTATTTCTGAGAGCGAGTGAATTCTTTCTATCTTGAGTTCCTAAGTGTTCTTAAAATTTTATTGTGTGTGGAACTAGCTCTTTGATTTGGTGAGGGCACATGATTCATGAAGGAAAGGTAATGTTGTTGACCTCTATGTTAGAGTAGTGAGTGGATTGTGAATAAAGCATGGTATATGTGAGTCAACTATTGAGGCGAGTATGTCACACCTCTGTGATTGAAATGTTTTAAAAATTCTTGGTATAACATGTTAAGGTATTTGCTTAATAAGTTGTGTACATGAGTGTAGTTTGATTGCTCGAGGACGAGCAAATGTTTAAGTGTGGGGTAGTGATGCGTGGCTAGAATTCATGGTTTAACATGTTATATGCCTTACATTTTATGTGCGTTAATGATAAAAATACAGTTTGCATGTGCATAATGGAGTTTATTTCATGTGTAGGTGCATTGGATATGGAAACCGAGCTAAATGGATGAAAATACATCAAAAATACGCTTTAAAGTCGAAAAGGAAACACTCGGGCGTTAGCCGGTCGTTTGGCCCCTAAATCCAGGTTGTCCCTGGCGTTAGTGGGGCGTTTGGCCCCTAAAGCCAGGCTGACCCTGGCGTTAGGGGGGCGTTTGGGCCCTAACTCCAGGCTTGCCTTGGCTCTAAGGGGGCGTTTGAGCCCAAACGCATGGGTCCCGTTGACTAGTTAATTTCGAGTTTTGAAGAGTTTAAGTGTTTCTCGGTTGGAATAGAAGTCTCCTACATGTTTACGATTTGTCCTAAACATATAAATAGACCCCAAAACACAACTTGAAGAGAGAGATTCGAAAGAGAGAGGAAGCCATTGAAGTGAAGAAAAACCTGTGGATTTTTACTCAATCAAGCAAACATTGATTTTTATAGCTTTTATTCATTATTTTGTAGTTCAATTATGCAAGTTATTTTAGAGTTGATTATTATTAGCATGAGTAGATAATTTCCTTAATCTAGGGTTTTTGTGAAACCAGTTGGGGGATAAACTTAGTGTGATATTAATATAGTTTTGATTGGTTGATTAATCTCTATTTGTTAAACTACGTTCTTGTTGTAGTTGATTGAAGAGCCCTCAATTAGTTGTTCCTATTTATTATGTATCTACTTGAGAGAGAGTGCATATTTAGGTAATTGTTTGAACAACACCACTCCTAGAGTATAGACGAAAGTCATAACCGAGGGTTTAGAGGTTGGATTAGAGATAACGATACCTCGGGTGCAATCTAAAGTGAACTGTAATGCAATCTAGCTAGCGTAACTTGAGAGAGTGCGTCTAGTAAATTATCATAATTACTTGAGAGAGATTTATGGTAGATAGAGTGTTCATGATTGATATAGATAACTAATCAAGCTATATGAAGTATTCGAGAAGTAAGTTCACCAACGGGGCAAACCATAACCTTAGACCTTTATCATAATTGTTTACACACATTGTTAGTAATTGCTAGTTATTATTATTTTCAGTAGAATTAGTAAAACATCACCAATTTATATTAAAAAGTCTGGTGAGAATTGATTGAGTAAAAGTTGCGTATTCTAAAGACTTGATTGATACGTAAATTCCCTGTGGGATCGACTCTGGGCATAATACCCCGGATTATATTTGCAACGCCCGTTTAGTCTTTTATTAGACATAGTTGAGTGTGATCACATGATATATGCCCTTCCATGTTTTCCCCTCAACCTTCTGCAGGCACATCGAGGACCTTCCAGGGATATCAGGTTTCCCTAGCCACCGTGAATTATAGTAATTGTATATTTTTTGTTTCTCTTTTTCGGGGATCCTGAGTCTAATGGTTTAGGCCATTGATGTGTGAACGATTTTTTCTCCCATCAAACAAAATCTAAACTTTTGTGGATTGTGTATGTGACAAGTTATGTTTATAAATATATATTTTCTTTTTATGCTCTTCATATTTGCCTTGCTCTATTCTTGATACTTAACTTTACTCACATGCTATTTTTATCAAACGTGCACAAAGGGTTCTTTAGAAATGAGGGATGTGGGACGGGGCTTAGACGAGCCTCAGAGTTCCCCTAGCAGATTATTTAATATTTAACCATGAAGGTTTTCCCGCTTTAACCTTATTCCGATGCTATGCAACTGGGGAATGTACTCTAGCTTTTGGGTTAATTTTTTGATTGGCCTTGAAGGTTCTTTAGTGTTCGTACTTAACATTTTTCGAAGACAAAGTTTTAGACCAAATCAGGGGACATGACTGTAATGGCCCGACTGACCATTTTGAGTATTTCAGCCGCATTCCCCTTTTTAATTCCTTACGTATGTGTATTTTTGGTTACGTGACTTGCGGGTGTGATGATTTTGTTTTGGGGAGGTTACAGAGTGAATTAGGACACTTATTCTCAAGGTTGGAAGCTTAAGTTGTAAAAATTAACTAGGGTTTGGATTTTGTGTAGATGACTCCGGAATGGCATTTTGATGATTCCAATAGCTTTGTATTGTTATTTTTGACTTAGGCGTATGTCTAAATTTTGATTTGGAGGTCTTTAGGCTGGTTTGGTGTTTTTTGGCGAAAGTTAGAAAATATGAGGTTTGGAAGGTTAAGAAGTTTAACTCAGAGTTGACTTTGCTGATATCGGGTCTAAATTTTGGTTCTACAAATTGGTATAGGATTGTTATGTCATTTTGGACTAGTGTGTAAAATTTGAAATCATTTCGGGTTAACTTGATGTGATTCAGCGTACGTTTTAAAAGTTGGAAGTTCATTAGTTACATTAGGCTTGAATTGTGGTGTGATTCGTGGTTTTGCTGTTGTTTTATTTGATTTTAGGCTTCAAGTAGTTTCGTATTGTGTTTTAAGACTCTTTGGTATGTTTCGATGGGGTCCCAGGGGACTCAGGTGTGTTTCAGATTATTGACAAATAAATTTTAGATTTGATGAATTGCTAAAGTTTTGGAGTTCTGAGGAATTCGCACTTGTGAGGGATTGGCCACAAGTGCGAGGCTGTAGAACTGGCATGTTGATAGTAGAAGCGGATTAAGACTGGGCAAGGTTGTGTCCATAGATGTTGATGGGGGGGCACAAATACCGATGTGCAGATGCGTAGGTTGAGCCGTATATGCACGAAAGGGTCGGCAAATGCGGAAGGTCGAAGGCTGAAGGGAAATCGCGGATGCGATATTGGGACAACAAGTGATTGCAAATGCAGAATCACTGCCAGAGTTTACATTAAAAAAGGTTTGATTGTTTTTCTCATTTTGGGAGTTGTGGAGCTCGGCTAAGGGAGATATTTTAGAGACTTTTATCTACAGGTGAATAACTAAGTGAAGTTTATTCAATTTTATTTATAGATATTGATTACTACACCTAGTTTATGTGAATTTAAGGTGTAACTTGGGGGATTTTAGACTATGTTGTTAGAGAGTGAGATTTGATGATTTGAGGGTCGATTTGTGGTTATAATTGGATGAAATTAGTATGGTTGGACTCATATTTGAATGGGTGTACGTAATTTATGAGTTTTGTTAGGTTTCGAGGTACGAGCCTGGGTTGAGTTCGCATATTTGATTCAAGACCTTAGCTGTATCATTTGGAATTGTTTCCGATGGATTTTATTGATGATATTAAGTTGCTTCGGCTAGATTCAAGTCGCTCGGAGGACGATTTACATGGCAAGGTATTTTTGGCGTATTACTCTCTCCATTTTGAGGTAAGTAACATATGTAAAGTTGGATTTGAGGGTAGAACCTTGGGAACTACGTTATATGAGATGTATTGGGTGACACACAAGCCAGGTGGCACACATGTGTGCGTCCACTAGAGTATTCATGATTTAAGGTTGGTTTTAGACTGCTAAGGAATTTGCTTTGCAAGCATTCCTCATTATATTTGTGTTTTCTAAAGTTGTATTGTTTTTTGGGTTATAATTCATGTTACAAATTATGTCTAGGCTATGCGCTAATTAGTTGAGACATTATAGGGCTATTATTGATGTTTTAGAGCTATTTTCCTTAATTTTACACATAACCTCCGATTGGGTATTGATTTTTAGGTGACGCGTATGCTAGGATCATATGGGGCTAAGTGTTAATGATTCGGGGCGATGCGTGCACTAGGACCCCCTATTGGGTTATGTAATGTGGATTAGCACATGGGTAGGATCCGCCCCTCTAGAGTCGGACATACCAGTAGTGAGCACAAGCAATGTTATATATATGTGCTTTGAGGAGGGGCATTTATGCCAGGGACCCATAAAGTGCTAAGTGTTGTTGTGCGTAATGGTGAGGATCTTGAGCCAGGCACCATGAGCATGATATTGACTTGACATGAAGGCATAAGGATGTACTTCCCTTATGCTTGCTGGTAAATAAATTGTTATATCTATGTTGGGCTCTAACTATTATACTTGGAAGGAATGTCTAAATCCCTTTAATATGAATGAGCTTAACATGATATCATTAAGTTATTTATTTATATGGTTCATTATATCTTGAGCATTTACTGATTATTGATGTTGCTCACTGACTGTTTCTTCTGAGCTTGTCACTTCTTTTAGCCCAAAGTAAGGTTTGTTACTTATTGAGTACATGGTATCGATTGTTATACAGTGAGGTATATAAAGTATGTTAAAAGTGAGTGGTATTTAAGAGATAATTTTTAGTTATGTGGATAATTGATTAATTAGTAGATAAGTATTATGTGGGCATCAATCCACGTGTAAGTAGTCATGCAAATCACTGATTTAGTTGTTTGCTATGATTTAGTTTGTGCCACCTATACTTGATTGTTTATTACGTGGGGCTGTTTTGTTCATTTTGTGAACCTAAGAAATTATAGTTAGTGCAGTAGAGAACTTAATAGATAATATACTTATATAGTGTCTTAAAGAGTTACCATTACAAGGAGTTAGAATATCATCACTTTTAAATATTTTCTTCATGGTAGAACTCCACAAAACATTTCTGTGACTAAGCTTTGAATTGATTATATTATGATAAAGTGTGAGGTTTGCGATTCTAATGGAGCACGGTGCAATTTTTCTCAAGAATATCATACGGAATTTTTCCTACTTCAGTCCGCCGTTACGTGTTTTTCACAAAAGACGTGTGTTAGAGGGATTATCTAGAGAACCGACTCAGGTATGTTAAGGTTAATCATTCTTTCTCTTTGCATGATCCAAGTAACGATACGTAAACGTAATGTTATCCCGTAAGTGGTTCTACTCTTAGCAGTTAAGGATGTTTATGTTGTTCATTCCGGTAAAATGATATTCAAAGCATGCCTAAGTATGTTACTAAATATCTATTAAGGAATTCAATAAAGATGTCAATGTTCATAATGGTAAGATATGCATCATGTATTTACCTTCGAGCTACGGCCGATTGGGCAGTTACACATCTACCACTGAGCTAGGTGGGGTGGGTAGTCATGCATTTAGCACCGAGCTACGGCAGGTTGGGCAATTACACATTTACCACCGAGCTACGGTCGGTCGGGCATTCATGCATTTAGCACTGACCTACGGTCGGTCGAGCAGTTACCACTAATCAGATGGCGATTCATGCATCATACAATATTGATAATACTGTCAAAGAGAAACATTATATATATAAGTATAATAAGTATGCATATACGGTCGCTCTTATGAGATTCAGTTTATTCTTATATGTCTTCAATTAATGTTGACTTATTGTTATGTCTCAGTTATGCCTTACATAACCAGTATATTATTCGTACTGACCTCCTTTTGCTGGGGACTCTGCATTCGTGCCTACAGGTATATATAATCAGTTTAACGAGCCCTCATAGTATTCGTGTGTCACGCCCTAAAACCGAGGAATGAGACCGGCGCCTAACCGGATGATCCCGGTCAAGCGGACCTGGATTGTCTTTCTTGCCCAACGCGTTACTTGGTGTTTACAATATACATTATTCCACATAAATTAACAATTTAGAGCTTAAGCATGAATTTACCATTTGAGTTCATTTCATCCTTTATCATTTCAACATTTGATAATCACCAAACATGCAATAATTGCGATTTGGACCATGATTAATAGTAGACACAATTACTACCCAAAATATATATATGTACAACCCACATCATGTCTACAGAGCCTCTAAGAATACTAAGCATTTACACAATACTTTCCGGCAACAAGGCCCCAACTATACCTTAAAATACATAACATATACAAAAGAGATGATATAGACTACACACGACCCCGAGAGGAAGTGGGGCTCACCGGATCTGCTGAAAGTATGAAGGGGAAACACCATTATCGGTGGTCTGAGCTACCTGCTGTGGAGCCACCTACATCCGTATAAAAGATGTAGTGTCCCCAGAAAAAAGGACGTTAGTACCATTGAATAGTACTAGCATGTATGAACAAATTTTATTCCAAGTAGAATCACACAATACATAATTGGAAGACAGTCAGGGTAACCACACAAGTACCACAGAGATATATAGAAAGTTACAAATAGAGGTTCCACAGTCACTTATTTCAATTATTCATCTTTTGTGGCGCGCAACACGATCCCACCATACATTCTCATCTCACCCTTACTACCTCTCTACACTTATTACTCCATTTTGCGGCATGCAACCCGATCCCACCGTACGTGCACATTTCATAGCAACAATAACAAATAATTATATCACATGGATCTTCACCATCAAGAACATAAGTTCATATCAACCAACTAGCACCTTCATTCTAGTTCACAACGTGGCATAATTGAACTTGATGGGGTGGAAGCTTACCTTTTGTAATGAAGAAAATGGTGTCCTACTTGATCAATTCCAGGCCTGAGTAGTGATAGAGGAAAGAATTTGACGAAGTTGGAACTCTCTCTCTCTAGAACCCACTCTCTCATCTCTATAATTATCATCAATTGAGCTTAAAATGAAAGGGGTGTGTGTTTTAATGAATTGGGGGGTCGGGTATAAAATTAGAAATTCAACAATCCCGAAGCAGAAATGTGGTCAGGAATGCGATCCCACTCCTGCTATACGGTCCGCATACCTGTTATGCGATCGCATAGTGCGTCGTATAACTCCCTCCGCAAAAGTCAAGGTGCAAGAATGCGACAACTATGTGGCCCGCATTCGTGAAATGTGATCGCATTCTAGGCCGCATAGCTATCCTAAAAATTGACATCAAATTGTCCAGGTATGCGACCATTATGCGGTCCGCATACCTGATCTGTGGTCACATAGTGGACCACAAACCTGCGCAAATCTAGAAAATTATATCTTTTAAGTCCCGAGGTACTTTTTCCTCAAAAATGGTCCATTTTAAGAATTTCTACAGTTATAACAACACGGGGACCTATTTGGGCATTATTTTTAGCCACAAAATCTTACGGGTTTTTACAACGAGATTAGCATTCAGCGAAGGATCAGTAAGAATCCACCTCATTCGGAGTGCAGCCGATTCTATGAGTCATCGTATCAGACTTTTGCTACAGACCTATGGGTAGGCCGGTACCCTATCCCGTTTGATGTCAATTAATCTTAGAGGCTTTTTAGACAGAGGTTCAATTTGTACAGTATGTAAGAGGCCTTCCGGCCCATATGTATTCATGTTTTAAGAAAAATGGTTCAGTGATACAGTGTTTTCCTGCTTACAGCTGTACATTATCAGTTGTGGCCATGTGGGCCCATGATAGTAACAAAAGGAAGGAATCCAGCTAACTCCATCTATATATGTTATAGTTTTGGTTGAACGATCATGAGTTACAGAGTGGTCTTTCGGGCCAGCACGGCACCGAGTTCCAACCACTCCTCCCCAGGTTTGGGGCGTGACAGTTAGGCGCCGTTGTCACTCCATTGGGAGTTAGGTCGTGACAAGTTGGTATTAGAGCACTATGTTGCTTATGTCTCATGAGTCATGATCAAGTTTAGTAGAGCTTTTCATATCGGTACAAAGACGTCTTTACTTCTCTTTGAGAGGCTACTAGACTATTGGGAAACTTCACTTTATTGTATTCTTGACATGCAGATTTGTTAATTTTATTGTTTGAACCTCTATTTTTCTATCTTCTCATAGATGATGAGGACATAGTCTGCTGATCATGCGCCAATACCACTAGTTAGGTCTATGAGATGCCAGGGCTGAGGTAGAGGCTGAGTTGAGGCTCCCAATGCAGCGAGGGAAGAACCTGTGGAGCCACCAATTTCTCCACTAGGGGAGCAAGTTCTGGATACTGTTGAGCTGATGGGACCGACTCCGACGCCAACAGTACCTATTGCGATACATAGTATGCAAGAGGCCTTGCCTCAAATTTTGAGTGTGTGTATGGGGTTGGTTCAAGCGGTTACGATGCCAGTTGCACCAACTACCTCACAAGCTGAGGGATGAGCCTCGACTCCCGCCGCCCGTACTCTGGAGCAGCTAGCACAGGGTCATCAGACACCATGGGTGTTACCAATGCAGTCAGTTGTTGCTTCTAGGGACGTGGTTGGTACACCTATGACTGATGTAGAGCAAAGGAGGTTGGAGAGATATAAGAGGCTTGAGCTGCTCGAGTTTTGAAACAATCTTGGCCGGTCGATTTGATTTTTATAGCCTCATTCCCTTATTTACTGATTATTTTGTGCTCCAAGGATGTTTCAGAAAGAATTGGGACACCTAGTCCCAAGGTTGGAACCTAAGTTAAAAGAGTTGACCAGATGTTGACTATTGAGTTAATGGCTCCGGAATGGAGTTTTAATAGTTCCAATAGCTCCGTAGGGTGATTTTAGACTTAGGAGTGTGTTCGGATATTGATTTGGAGATTCGTAGGTGATTTTGGATTGAACTGGTGAAAGTTTAAAAAATAGAAGTTTGGAAAGCTGAGAAGTTTGACTGAGAGTTTACTTGTGGTTATCGGGCTATAATTTTGGTTATGGAAGTTAGAGTTGGTCCGGTGTGTAAATTATGACTTGTGTGTAAAATTTGAGGTTAATGGGAGTTTGTTTGGTATGTTTCAGCATTGGTTTTGAGAGTTAGAAGTTTGTAACTTCATTAGGTCTGAATCGATGTGTGATTCATAGTTTTAGTGTTGTTTGAAGTTATTTGATGCTTTGAGTGAGTTCGTATGATGTTTTAGGACTTGTTGGTATGTTTGGTTCGGTTTCGGGGGGCCCCTGGTGGATTCCGGATGGTTAACGGGCTGAATTTGACTTGAAGATTTGTTGAAGTTTGCTGATTCCTGTGCTTCTGGTTTCTTTATATGCTATCGCGAGTGTAGGACCGCGATCACGAAGAGTATTCTGAGAAGCTGAGATTTTTGAGCTATATGATCGCGTGAAGGTGTTTGTGATCACATAGCTTGGGAAGGCAGTGCATCGCGAACACATGAAAGAGGTCGCATCCGCGAAGAAGGAAAAGAGGATAGTGGGGTTCACACGAGTTGTTCTTCGCGATCGCTTGAAGAGGTTCACGATCGCTTAGATTTGGGAGTTTGTGAGTCGCGTTCACGTGGGGTTATACGCGTTCGCAAAGAGTAAAGTTTGGAGATTACGGGGTTGTGCTTCACGATTGCAAAGCATATCCCGTGATTGCGATGAAGCGGCATATGGGAAAAACAAAAGTTTCAAAAAATGAGCGTTTGAGTTATATTTCATAATTTGTTTTTAGCAGCTAGGATTGAGGCAATCCACAGAGGAATTTTCAAGGGATCGATTGGTGAAATCGATTCTAACTAGAGTTCTGTTAATATGCATGAATATATCATTGTTTTCATCATTTACATAGTGTTTTGGCTTAAATCTGAAGATCTGACGGTCGAGTTGTGATCGGAATGAAGTAAATTTTTGTATGGTCGGACTCTTGGTTGAATGGGTGTTCGGATTTTGTTAATTTTGCCGGATTCCGAGATGCGTGCATGGGGTAGACTTTTTGAGTTGACTTTTTGGCCTTATTTAAAGGTTGTAGCTTTATTAATTGTAGCAGAGAATTGAAGAAGTTGTATAAGAATGGAAACATTAACTTTCATCCTAGGTGTAGAAATTTGAGCAGCACTCATGTATGTTTTGTTGATGTACTGTCGAGCTGACATAGGGTCCATTAGAATTCTGAATGAGGCATTCAACCAGTTCTCACAAGCTTATGGATTGCAGGAAAACATAAATAAAAGTGCCATATATATGGTCGGGATTGATCAGAAGAACAAGGAAGATATACTGCAAACGCTGGGATTCATAGAAGGCAAACTGCCTTTTAGATATCTGGGAATTCCATTGGATTCAATAAAGTTGAGTATTAGACAGTATATGCCTCTACTTGAGAAAATAACAGAAAAAGTCACATGTTGGTCAGCAAGATTATTATCTGATGCAGGAAGATGTCAGCTGATAAAGTCAGTCATATTTGGCATCCAAACATATTGGGCGCAGGTATTCATCTTCCCAAAAAAGGTGCTGAAAATGATTGAAACTGTTTGTAGAACTTTTCTATGGACAGGGAAATAACTGTATCTAGAAAAACATTAATAGCTTGGGATAATGTCTGTAAACCAATAGCAGCTGGAGGGCTAACTTACTGGATATCAAAGTGTGGAACAAAGCAATAGTCACTAAAACACGTATGGAATCTAACTAGGAAGAAAGATTTCTTATGGATACGATGGGTGCACAGTTTCTACATAAAGAAGAAGAGTTTAGACACAATGCCTACTTTTAAGACAACATCCTGGGTAATAAGGAAGATATTGGATTGTAGGGAAGATCTAATGAAGCATTCACATATTCAAGGGGATTCGCAGCAAAGACTTCAAAGTCTGTGCAAGAATGACAAGTTTCAAATAAAGCTAAAGTACAAGAAAATGATTCCAGAATACTGTAAAGTCGAATGGAGAGGACTAATGTTACATTCAAGCGTGCATCCAAGGTTCAGATTTATATTATGAATTGCAATGCAAAGGAGGTTAGCAACTTTGGATAGATTGGTGAAGTTTTGTATTTCTATACCAACTGACTTTATATTCCGCAAACAAACTGTGGAGACATTTGACCATTTGTTCTTTGAATGCTCAGTAACAAAGAGATTATGGGTGAAAATGTGTCTATTGTTGGGGCATACAAGAAGTATAGGTGACTGGGACTATGAATTGCAGTGGATTAGCAGGAAAGCAAAGAGCAAAAAAGGCATAAATGGCATCACATGATGTATGTTTGCTATGACAGTTGCTGTGATATGGAGAGAGAGGAACAGAGGCAGATTTGAAACGAGTAAATATGAAGAGCACCAGATTTTCAGAGAAATAGTCCAACATATCCATGTTCGAGGGAAGCATTGCATGAAATGGAGAGAACCACTACAAAAGTTGGACTGGATTCCTTGATAAAGTGTACAGACAGTATAGGAAAGGCATATATTTAGATGATATAGTTTGTTAGACATTTTCTTTACATGTCATTGGTATATGATGTATAGAGGTAGTAGTGAGTCAAAACTACTACTAGGACTCATTGTATTAAAATTTAGGGTACCAATAGAATATAAAGTTAACTAAAAAAAATAACAAAACAAATAACACAAAAAATAAATTGGAATCAATTCCTATAGCTTTTGTTAGTAGTATTACTTTATTTTTGGCTAGATTCGATCATTCCATAGGTCGATACATGTGAGAAGGACTTGCTAGCAGAGTGATTTGATTTGCTTGAGGTATGTATCTTATTTAAAGTCAATTGAGGCACTAGTTTCCCGAATTGTTGTGATACCTACACGCTATTGGGTGTGCACACACGTGGGGTTGAACCCATGTGCGGGTACTGTGGTCATTTATTCATGTTCGGGTCATTTACTAAGTTCGTTTTGATTTGAGCTATGATAGCACACTTTGCACATGCATACACGTTAGCATGTAATTTATACCAAGCCAGGAGTATGAGAATTGTTATTCATTCATCACATACATGTATACTTGTTTAATTTCTCTTGTATGATATGTTTGGACTGGAGCCCTACGACCATATCGGACGGATTGTGTTATTGGTAAGTGAGTTGTCCGTGTGGATCTATATATTGATGTTATTGGTATGTGAGTTGTCCGTGCGGATCCATATATTATTTTTGGCACGTGAGTTATCCGTGTAACACGAGAGTTGCCAGTGCGGGTTGTATTATTAGCTGTGAGTTGTCCGTGCAACATGTGGATATGAATGTATTCCCTAGGGTTACTCTCTCATGTTTTCTCTCTTGATGGTGTACACACAATTATTAAGACCAGTGTTGTGTGGATTATGCATTTCCTTGATTCTTTATATGATTTAACTTCTTATCACCTCTACATTCCATGATATTGTCTAACCAGAGTATTTGAGAAAACCATACACATGCGCACACGGATGTTTTGTCACGAAGCTTGATGAGTTAGTTTTCAATATTGTTCTTTGTCGGTTTAAAAGATCGAACTACATAGGTGATAGTTAGTATCATTATTAATTTATACTTCTGTTACGTTGCCGTATTTATTTACGATACTTATTGTATACACTGGGTCGGTTGTATTCATACTACACTCTGCACTTGTGTGCACATCCAGGTACTTCCGGACACAGACGTTGCTAGTGTTGGAGCTTATTCATTTCAGAGACTATCGAGGTTGCTGCCTAGGTGTCCGTGGACCTTGATCCCCCTCTTTTTTATTTTATTTTCATTTATACTCTTCTACCTTTCTAGATGGTGTTTCGGAAGTCAGACCATGTTACTGTATAGATGCTCATGTACTCAGCGACACCCGTATTTTGGGATATTCTGTGTTGAGTTGCGCTGTTTTTCCAGTTATTATGAGATTTTATTATACTTAAGCCTATTTCAATATGTTTTAAATTAAAGATGCTTGTTATTTCTGAGTTGTCGGCTTTCCTAGTATTGCGATAGGCGTCATGATGGCATATGTGATTTTGGGTCATGACAAGTTTGTATTAGAGCCTATGTTTCATAGATCTCACGATTTATGAGCATGTTTACTAGATTCGTGAGGATCGGTAAAGAGACGTATGTTGTTATTTTCGAGAGGCTGCCGAACCTTTAAGAGAACTTCACTTTCTTGTGTTCTTGTCGTGAAAATTTGTTGATTCGGGAAACTAAATTTTTTGTTATTATATTCTCTCACCAATGGTGAGGACACGTGCTACGGGCTAAGATGATGACAACCATTACCACCAGCTAGGGCCACGAGATGCTGGGATCGCGGTAGAGGCTTGTGTTGTGGTAGAGGCCGTGGTGCAGCTCTTACAATAGCTAGAGCAGCACCTGTAGATCCACCAGTTTCTCAATCTCATGAGCAGATTCCGAACGTAGTTGAGACATAGGACCAACCCAGGCACCTACTGTACGTATTATTATCCCAGGCTTTCGGGAGGATCTAGCCTAGTTATTGACGGTTTGCACTAGCCTCGCTAAGGTTGTTTTAGTTCAGGGTGCACCAGCCACTTCATAGGTCGGGGAAGGTGCTCAGACTCTTGCCGCCCGTACTGTAGAGTAGGTGGTGCAGGGACTTCAGACACTAGGGGTATTACCCGCCTAGCCGGTTGTAGTTGCTCATGCCTAGGTGGGTCCCATTATGAGTGATGAGGAGCAGAAGAGACTAGAGAGGTTTGAGAGGCTCAAGCCTCCATCACTCGGTCAGAGTTGAGTCAAAAGATTATGAGGACTTCTTAGATAGGTGCCAACATATTCTTCATACGGTGGTTATTATTGAGAGTAGTGGGGTCTCATTTACTTCTTTATAATTGACGGAGGCAACCATTAGATGGTGGGAGGCCTATGAGCGCAACATGCCAGTCGGTGCTGCACCACATTCATGGAACGAGTTCTCCGTTCTCTTCTTGGAGATGTTTGTGACACCAACCCGCAGGGAGGAGTTGCGTAGGCAGTTTGAGCAGCTACACCATGCGGGTATGTACGTGACCCAATATGAGATGAGATTTCAGAGTTGGTTCGTCACCTGGTCTGGTTGGTTCCCACTGAGAGGGAGAGGATTAGGAGGTTAATTTATTTTCTCAACTATGGGGTGCGTTTTGTTATGACTCGAGACAATGCATCATGTGCTAGGTTTGACGAGGTGGTTGATAGTGCATCAGCTAGCCATGGTTCATACAGATCTCGTTTGGGTCAGTCATCATTAAGTGCGTTACCATCGCAGAGTTCTTACCATGCTTCGTCTTCCTAGGCTTCTACAGATAGTTCCTCGGGTTATCAGGAGCAATTGCTTCGTTAGAGAAGGAGTTGTTTCAAGTGTGGGGACTTGAGTCATCTCAAGAGGCATTTCTCTAGACTGTGGAGTGGGGTTCAACAACAGAGTTCTCGGCCAGTGATACCAGCACCGGCAGCTAGACCACCCGCTCAGCACGCTCGGGGTGGGGCTCCAGAAGCTAAAGATCGCTCTAGAGGGGGAGGCCGATTAGGTAGTCCATTCCGTCCTGTGTTGGAAAAACCTCTACTCTACCCCTATGTTCGTATGCCCCTATGTCCATGCAAGGTTGGGGAAGACTTGGCTGCGGCAAGTCAAGGAGAGGTTAGGTCAAGGGATTTCAGACAGAAGTCCTATCAATCAGAAGTAAAGGATGTTCCAGGAAAGAAGGAAACAAGGATATCCAAAAGAATAGGCCTTAAAGGAAGGCCCAAAAGTCCCATGCCTTTCTTGGTCGGACAAACCCAACCAGCGATTTCCGACAAGTCTTTCTGAATTGGAAGAGTGTTCTTCCATTCCCCAAACCCACTTCAGCTTTCAAGATTGGGTTGGTGTTCCGATAGGCGAGAGGTGTAAGAACCGCGAGGTGTGTCAAAAGGGAAGACTTGGCTATTAATATAAACTCATTGATGAGACGGCGACCTAGCAGCAGACGGGCGGGTCGTGCCTGAATTCAGACCGGACCAGACTCTTCTTTGTTTGAGCTGCTCCCAGGCACGCAGACCGAAGATCGGTTGGAGTTGCTCATTCCCATTTTCCGTTTGGGCAGTTGGTCGCATTAAGAGCTTCTATTGCATCAACGGTGGAAACGGAGAGCAGGCTCGGAATATAATAGCTTGACCTAAAAATAGAAAGGCATCAATTGCACAAGAAGTTCTTTGGGCAATCTACGATCTACCCAGCGCCTTAGTTTGTGTTGAATAGGCATACCCGACTTCCAGCAAAAAAGAATGTCGTCATTCTGATCGTGACTTGCAAAAAGAGGCCCGATTTTATTCTATCCCCACTAGGCCAAGGTCGTTGCTTTAGACGCAGTGATCACATAGTTTCAATGTGCCTGAGAGATTCTTCCACACTATTTGACCATGGTTCTGCTTATTCCTATGTATCATCCTATTTTACTCATTATTTGGATATTCCCCGTGAGTCCTTATTTCGACTTGATTTTGTGTTACATTTCGTAGTTTTGTACATTAACGTTTTGTCGTAAGTTAATCGCCGCAGACTCGGAAATGAGATTATTTTTGTGGTTATAAGCATTTATGATATTTATAACAGGCGATAAGTAAGTCCCATGAAGGGTAAATGGTAAACAAATCCAAGAAAATGATTTTTGTTAAAGGTTATCAATTTGGGATAAAATCCGGTCCGAGCTATAATACCTGGCATTTATGAATTAGTGCCATACAAGGTACCACGTGACCATGAAGTAGGGTGCATAAAGTGTGTCAAAGTTTAATAGTGTTTTAAGTAATTTAAGATAATTTTTGATTATGTGGAGAATTGAGTAGTTAATAATTTTTGGTGATATATTAGCTAATTAATTATAATTTTTGGATAAGCTTGATTCTAAGAAAGTATGGTGCAATCTTTCTCAAGAATATGTTCCGGATTTTCCCATACTTCTATCTCCCATTATGTGTGTTGTCGCAATTAACGTGTGTTAGAGGGATTTTCAAGAGAATAGGCTCAGGTATGTTAAGGCTATCCCTTCTTTTTTTTGGCATGATCCATATGATACAAACAAAACTAGGAAATGCGCAACTTTCGTAAATGACTCTATTAATAAAAGTACTAAGAGTGTCTATGTTCTCGATTCTCCATGTGACTTATTATTATATCTTTTGTTCATGGGTCTCAGAAAAATACGTAGTTCATAAAGTTTATCCGAAAGGCATATTGTTCTTATAGCATTCCGGGAAATATTATTAACATATTTCTTTTCCATTTAATTCATTTATACATGTGCATTGACCCATGAACAGATGGCATTATATACATGTATATTATATGTAAATGGGATATAGGAAAAGGTTACAACGTTATATATGCACCACCACTTGATCAGATGGTATATGTTGGTGATTTTGCCGATAGTGGCAGAAATGATATGATCGGATGCCCTCAGACGCTTGATGATGTTATTTACACTTTTACCTATGCATGATACGACATATATACGCACGTGTATGACATTTTAAATGTTTAAAGATTCACAAAGTTATTTAGAATTACAGGTGGAATTCCTTACCCCATGTTTCATCTATGTCTTTTATGTACTATTTTTCATGCCTTAAATACTCAGTACATTATTCGTACTGACGCCCCTATTTTCCGAGGCCTGCATGTCATGTCCCCAGGTGCAGGATGACAAGCTGATGGTCCCCCTCTTTAGAATCCTTGATCAGAGGGAGTTTATGTGCTCCACTTGATCCGGAGTTGTTATTAGCTTCGGTATGCTATTTTTGTATGTAGATATGGGTGTGACGGGGCCCAGTCCCGTCCGTTATATAGTTTTACACTCTATTAGAGGTCTATATGCAGTTATGTACAGTTGGGTAGTATGTGGCGTTGTCGGTTTCCAGTCTTAGATGCATATGTAGTTGTCTATAGTAGCCTTGGCGGCTCGCCCTACTGTATTCCGCATGTATATGTATATATGTCTTTTGGACATATTTTTCTCATGTATGTTATTCACGTAATTCAACAGTTTATTGACAAATGATATTCATGACCTACCTTTAATTGATGTATATATCTTAAACGCATGCTTAGGGGTGTTCGACAAGTAGGACTTGGGCACTCGCCATTGCCCATTGGTTTGGGTCGTGAAGTGGTATCAGAGCAGTTCTGTCCTTGGTTGTCTACAGACCTTGTCTAGTAGTGTCTCGTTTATGGGTGTGTTGTGGACCGCACTTATAGACAAGAGGCTACACGATATATAAGATGTTCTCCTCTTTTCTTATCTTAGATTGTGTGATATAAGAGTTCATTTTCCTAACGATGTGTTATGATTTCAGTGATGCCGAAGAAGGCTACAACCATTCAGAAGGGCAAGTCCGTGGCGGATGAGACTACTAGTCGAGCGCCACGAGTTACCATGACTCGGGGAGAGTCTCATAATGAGATTCCATCACATACGTCACATACCCCACCCTCTCTAGAGGAGCTCCGAGGTGAACTAGCTCCAGCGCCTGCCCCTGTATGTCCAACTCATCAGCCAGATGCACTGGGTCAAGAGAGGAGAGATGCTACTTAGGTATTAACTTGATCAGTAATCGCACAGGCTCGGAGTGAGGAAGTAGGTATTGGTTATGCAAATAGGCTTGTCAGTGCGAGGGTTCGTGAGTTTATTAGTTTGGAACCTTCGGTATTCCCTGGAGCAGATCCAAACAAGGACCCTCAGGTATTTATCGATAGAATACGGAGGACATTGAGGGTAATGAAGGCCACTGGAACTGAGTTAGTTGAGCTAGCCTCCTATAGACTCCAAGATGTTGCAGTTAATTGGTACGAGTCTTGGGAGTTGTTCAGAGGTGAGGATGCCCCTCTAGCAGTATGGACGGAGTTTACAGAGGCTTTTCTTCATCATTATTTGCCACTAGAGCTCAGACGGACCATAGTTGATAGGTTCTTGACCCTTCGGTAGGGTAACATAAGTGCCCGTGAGTACAGTTTTCAGTTTGATTCATTGGCTAGGTATTCTCCCACTATTATATCTAGGATGGAGGATCGGGTTCACCGGTTCGTGATGGGGTTGCAACCGCACCTTCTAATTGATTGTATGTTTGTCTCACTTCAACCAGGCATGTATATTTATCGTATTCAAACATACACTCAGGGTGTAGAATAGCGTAAACAGAAGCGGAGGGCAGATCGTGATCATGCTAGGGGCCAGAGTTAGAGTGAGGCAACAATACCCGAGGTATCCAGCCCATCCATCGACTAGCGCACCCCCTCAGTTTTCCAGGAAGATATTTCATCGTTCCACATATTCAGAGCCTGGTCAGAATTCCAAGGTCTAAAGTTCTCAATATAGGGGCGAGTCAACTCAGATGAGGCCACCCTTGCCACGATTTGCTCAGTGTGGTAAGAATCATGCTGAGATGTGCCGTATGAGGTTGGGTGTTTGTTATACTTTTTGCTATCCAGGCCACGCTATCAGGGATTGTCTAACGAGAGTTGATGCAAGCATAGTTCAGCCAACGGGATCTATAGATGGTTCGTCATCATCGGTACGCCCCCGAGAAAAGTTCACAAGCACCCATTAGTCGTGGTAGAGGGAGAGGTTGACCATCTAGCTCGAGCGGTCCTCAAAACCACGTTTATGCATTAACAGGACGATAGGATCAGGAGTCGTCACCTGATGTTGTTACATGTATATTATCAGTCTCCTCATATTATGTATATGCACTAATTAACCCAGGCTCCACCTTATCACATGTCACTCCGTTAGTTGCTATTAAATTTGGAATAAAACCTGAGTTGGTAATACCTTTTGAGGTGTCCACACCTGTAAGGGATCCAATGATAGCTTGGTCGGTATATAGAGAATGTATAATAGTAGTTCATAGTCGATCAACAGTAGCAGACCTAATCGAGTTAGATATGGTAGAATTTTATGTTATAATTGGTATGGATTGGTTGCTTCTTGCTATGCCAACATTTATTGTAGATCAAAGATGGTCCAATTTCAATTTCCAGGGGAGCCTATTTTGGATTGGAAAGACAATACAACATCCCAAGAGGTAGATTTATTTCCTATCTCAAGGCAAGGAATATGATCAGAAAACGGCTATATTTATCACCTAATTCGGGTTCAATATGTGAAAGTAGAGTCACCAACCATTCAATTCAATTTATTCTTGTTGTTAATAAGTTTCCCGATATTTTTCCTGATGAGCTTTCGGGTCTTCTCCCAGAGCATGAAATTGAGTTTGATATTGACCTATTACCAGATACTCAACCAATATATATTCCTCCCTATAGAATGGCACACGCAAAACTGAGAAAGTTGAAGGACCAACTAAGATACTTGCTTGAAAAAGTTTTTATTAGACCTAGTACATCACCATGGAGAGCGCCTGTGTTATTTGTGAGTAAGAAAAATGATTCCTTGCAGACGTGTATTGATTATAGACAGTTGAATAAGGTAAAAATCAAGAATAAGTACCCGCTCCCGGGGATTTATTTGATCAGTTGCAAGGTGCAAAGTGTTTCTCGAAGATAGACTTAAGGTCCGAGTACCATCAGGTAAGGGTTAAGGAGAAGGATATTCAGGACAAGGTACGAGCATTTTGAGTTTCGTGTTATATCATTTGGTTGGACTAATTCCCCAGCAGTATTCATGGACTTGATAAAGCGTGTTTTCGGACCCTTTCTAGATATGTTCGTGATTTTATTTATCGATGATATATTTGTTTATTGTCATTAAGCTACTGACCATGCTGATCATTTGCGTATTGTACTTAATGTTCTACCAAAAAAAGGAAGTTGTATACAAAATTATCTAAATATGAATTCTAGTTGAATTTTGTAGCTTTCCTTGGGAATATAATTTCAGGTGAAGGTATCCGGTTGATACACAAATGATTGAGGAATTAAAGATATGGCCTAGACATACGACACCGATAGAGGTTCGTGGCTTCCTCGTCTTGGCATGTTTTTATAGGAGATTTATAGAGGGATTTTCTTCTCCTTCATCACCATTGACAAAGTTGACTTAGGTGGGAGAAAATATTCAATGGACTAATGCTTGCGAATGGATTTTCCAGGCATTGAAGGACATATGAACTTTAGCACTAGTTCTAACACTCCCAGAAAGAACTGATGGTTATGTTATCTATTGTTATGCCTCAGGCATTCGATTTGGTTGTGTACTGATGCAACATGGTAAGGTTGTAGCTTATGCTTCTAGACAACTAAGAGAGCACGAGAAGAATTACCCGACCCATGATTTAGAGTTAGCCGCGGTGATTCATGCACTAAAGATGTGGAGGAACTACTTGTATGGCATTCATGTTGATATCTATGCTGATCATAAGATCCTTCAGTATATCTTCAAGCAAAAGGAATTTAATTTACGCCAAAAGAGTTGGTTGGAGCTACTGAAAGACTACGACATTGATATTTTATACCATCTAAGGAAGGCGAATGTAGTAGGTGATTCCCTCATCCGTAGATCTATGGGTAAAATGTCATATTTACAACCAGAGAAGAGTGGGATAGGTAGTCTTTGAGTTCAGTTACTGGACTCAGGTGATAGAGGAATTACTATTCACGACACGACAATGTCCTCTTTAGTAACTGAAGTGAAGGAACGCCAGTACGAGGATCTTGTGTTAGCTCATTATAAGCATACAACCTCTCAGAAAGAGAAGACACCATTTCAGATGACAGAAGAGGAGGTCCTCAGATATCTAGGACAATTATATGTCCATAATGTTGTAGGGTTGCGTCGGCAGGTTATGGGAGAAACTCACCATTCTCATTATTCTATCCATCCATGAGCAACAAAGATGTATCATGATATCAAGGAAATATATTGGTGGGACTAAATGGAAAAGGATATATTAGAGTTTGTTGCTCAGTGCCCTAACTGTCAGAAAAATAAGATTGAACATCAAAAACCTGATGGGTTATTGTAGGTTATAGAGATACCAACTTGGAAGTGGGAAGTAATCAATATTGATTTCATCGTAGGTTTACCTTGTACCCAGTGTAAGTTCAATTATATATGCACTATTGTTGATAGACTCACAAAATCAGCCCATTTCTGCCTGTTAGGACTACATATGTCACGACCCAAATCGGAGGGCTGCGACGGGCACCCAGTACTTTACTTAACCGAGTACCAACATAATCATCATGACATAAAAAAAATAAAACATACAGAAATGCTAGACATAGGATGACCTAACATGATATAGAAACTTATACATGTGACATACGGGCCTATAAGGCTAACATGATCACTCATACGCCGAACATAGGCCGACAAGGCCATACAATATTTTAAGTACATGACATATATCTAAAAGCCTCTAAGAGTACATAAACATCATAAGGCCGGGACAGGGCCCCGATATACCATTCAATACATGACAAAATAAGACATACCAAGTGAGCAACTCCGGAGCAAATGGAGCACACCAACATCTTTTGCTGAGCTGATATCCTACTAGGAGGACTGTCAACCTGTTTACTGGGACCTGCGGGCATGAAACGCAGCGTCCCCAAGCAAAAGGAACATTAGTACGAATACAGTACAAAGTATGTAAGGAAGGAAAGCATAAATAAGAATAGTGATGTAAATTGAGATATTGGAGATAGAACCTGTAGCATCTGAGCGCCTATGAGGGATAGTGACATGAAATGCATGATACATATGCATACATAAAATTTTAAGAACATATGCCACTGTGGGCATCGTCATCATCACATCATACCCGGCCTCGAAGAGGACTTAGTAAAAACATACCCGACAATCATAAGGCTCGGTAGAATTGTACCCGGCCACGTGGAGCTCGGTTAACCCAACTGATCAGTGGTTGCACAACAGGTGTCGTACCCGGCTGACTATAACACGACTCCTTAGAGTAAAATAGATACTATATATAATGCATGCTGGACTCATGCAATCACGCAATAAATCTTTCGGAGTGACGTAAGGTAGTTGTAACTTCGATTAACATTATGGACATCATACCATCAATATGAACTTCACTATGACTCAAGGATCATACATACTTTCTTAGAATAGATTTTTAAGGAAAGAACAACATGGGCAACCGTAGTTGCTAAGAGTAGATTCATTATGAAATAGCGTATCATATACGTTCGTTTCACTTTAGATCATGCCAAAAGAAGGAAGGAAGTGCTTTAACATACCTTTGCAATCTTCTCTCCAATCGTCAACCAAGCTCAATATGCTCTTCTTACGTCTACAGTGAGTAACCCGACTTCGTCGTCATCATATAACCATTGTAACTCTCATATTTCAAAACAAATATTCTACAAGAAAACGGACAGCACCTCCCCTGTTTTAGCTACATCCCATATGTTACCAAAAGTCACCAAACAGCCCAAACAACAACAATATAATCCACAATAAGCTCTCTGATTAGTTCAATAATCAATTTGAGCGGGAAGCTCGATCGGAATCCGTATAACCCATATCACCCCTTATCGACTTCTTATATTAAATTAACAACATCATTAATATGATAATGAAGTAATTCATCACTGATTCCATCCTTATAGCATATATTTATAAAAAAGGAATCAATCCAAAACTCCAACTTTCTTCAACTAGCAACTTTATTCACTAGTGCATGTTTAGTCCAACAATTTAACATAATTAACATCAAGATAATCTTAAGCACCTGGAAGAAAACAATACACATACCTCCTACAGTAGATTGAAGTTAAAATCCAAGCTATATTTAGCTTATAGTGGATTCAAGCTATATTTAGCTTACAGTAGATTCAAGTTGAAATCCAAGTTATATTTAGGTTAAGTCACTTGTAGCTTACACCATAGAAGTGACTTAAGCTAATGCAAGTATTATTTTGTAGTTTATTATCCTAACAACTTAACCAACATACAAAAAAGCTTAATAACGATTAGTAGGCTGTTATATTCACCTTAGAAAGTATCAACCACTTGAAATTTTGGCCAAACACAACCCACAATTATCCTCAATGACACCACAACACTATAGGTGTTGTATTCCCCTCTTGAATCAACTTTTTGTTTTCAAGTTGGAGTGTAAACACTTGTAGTTCACCTTGGAAATCTAATATGTATGAAGGAGTGAATCATTATTACCTTAATCAACAAGCACAAGACGAGACCTGAGGTTATTTCACTTTGAAGAACCCTCCAAAACAGCCACAAGATGAAGAACTACGATCTAGCAAGCACCACGGGATTTCTAGCGTTGGATCCACGTTTTTATCTTAGGTTTTCACCCGAGAATAATGGAGGAACCATTGGAGAGAATTTACGAGGGTTTAGGAACTTTTTTGATGATAAAAATGAGTGAAAACTATTTAGAATTGACTTAAATACAAGTTGGAGTTTACACCGACTTTGTGGGTCCTATGGGAGTTGCTTTGCGCAGTCTCGCGAAAATACGAATATCACTCTACTCCGATGTCGTATTGATGAACGATTAAATGCGTTAGAAACTAGACTCATAGATATTCAATTTAGTAGGTAGATAATCCCATAATTTCAAGTATATTGAGATAAAATCTCAGATACATTTGACCTAAATTTCAGCACATTATGATTGTAACTTGTGAAGACCTTTGCCAACTTTTGTTCGACAAGTTGCTTGACTTCAAAACGTAGCACACGACTATCATATGACAAAAATAACTCATATCATAACCTCATTATCATTTTAAGAACCATAGTCTCACCCTAAAGTACATGTTATAACATTTCAAACTTGTCGACTTTCGACGAAACTTATTTTCTTCAAGTGGTTTAGCTTCTAAGATTTCCAACCCTCTTGGTACTCGTTATTCATTATATTAAATATTTTTAACTTACAAGGTAACATTATTATCTTACTTTATATGCTTCCAATATAATCTTATTTTTTACCTTACATCAATTGACTTACGACGTACTTTCACGTACAAAACATGGGGTGGAACATCATTCCCCCCTTTGGAACATTCATCCTCGAAGGTTGACTAATGCACTTATCCATATACTAAGTAATACCTCTTACGAATACTTTAATATTGTTTTTTCCATATATGGAGTTGTTCGGTGAATAAATCCAAAGGGTATGGCATTTCCCCATTTAGGCCTCTTTCTGACATCATGACTTGAGGTCGAAATTCTTCCAATCTCGTAACTTTCTCTACCTTCTTTCATGCAGCTTGTATGATTCTAACCTTGAATGTGCGCCAATGCGACTATTATCTCTCTTTTTCGTTAGATTTTAACCAATCTCTAGGCTTCACTTTGTGAACATATATAATACTATGGCAAGTTGTCCCTCTATGCATCTATAGGTGTACTAAAGTTCTTTGCTTGGTACTTTGTTGAACTTACGACTTTTGCTATATCTTATTTCATAGCCCCAGTTATCTATGCTTATAGATTTACCACAACTAGGTAGGTAATACTGTACCATAACTCTTATTTCGGATTATTACAATCGAGGCCTGCCACCCAACTCCAGGTTACTCTCTCACCGCTTATCCTATATGTATAAATCTAAACCATTTAATGCTTCCTTAATACTGTTCGCCTTCATAATGATAACCTAATATAATCTTATATTTGTAACTTTCATCCATCTATTGCTGATTCACCTTAATGTTGATCTATAATATACCATTGATAACTTGAAACCTATTATGTAATATATCGTCACTAGGGCTCACGTCTCATCGGGGAACATCTAAAGTTATTTCCTGGTCCACTTAGGGACGATACTATACTCCAATAACTGTATTTCATAGTATCCCAATGTGATTCACCCTATAGGGGTATTCTAATCATGTGTCATTCATGAAATCCTTGTTCTCAAGATCATCACTCAATCAAAATCCTAAATGTCATCATGTTATCATTTATCACAATTACACCCTTACTTTACTATCAGGGTAGCATTCCATCTCGTCTAAATGCTCATAGTTTTAAATTCCTTTGAGTTCACTCATGCTATACTGAGCTTTTTATAACTTTATGGAAATCATCAACCCTGTTGTTCAGGTGGGTTTAATCCTGAGGACTTACATATTCTCGTCACCTTCTCATTCATCTTTTCTTATCCTTACTCCTGTCTAGCTAAAATTGTGTTGTTCTACCATACTTTATCTTGTGACCTACCCATATCTATTTATACTACTCGTAACCTTCCTTTTATCATGATAACACCATAGATTTCCTTTCATGACTTCTCAGTTGTCTTTAAATTAAGCCTTTACTTTTCCTGCTCGTTCTATCACTTTTTACATGGATACTTGGCTTATCTTAGTGCCCAGGAATACTGGGGTTCCCTGTATCTCATATGATCTCAATTATCAACTCTTGATTTTTCTTCTTCTTCCCGTTCATTAGTTATGATAGGTTCCACTTTCTTATGGAGTGCATACAATATTATAGTGAGGCTGTTGTTACAAGACCATTTCTTCTCTTGGTCGCTATGATTATGTTAAAGCCTTCTTCCTTATTTCCTCATATGGTCTTTCGTGTAAGTGCTTAGGGAAGACCCTATGACTCTTATAAACCTGCGAGCTTATTGTATACCCCACGGTATTTTTGATGTTCTTACTCACATTATCCTTAGTTACTTACCTTTGCGCCCTTGTTCTCGTAGGGTTTCTTTTGAATTGAAATTTCAGTTATCTCCTTAGCGACACTCCTTTTTATTTCCGTAACACTTATTTTGTACATTCTACTACCCCAACTCTTATCTGAATATTTGTCAAGGATTACGATGTCGTATCTGAGAGACTGCATACGTTTATCTTGAATGATCTATTGATTTGTCTGTATCCTCCCATCTAGCCATAAGTAGGCTCTTCCTGGATACACTACAGACTACATGTTGGTCCACTCTCATATCTATATTTTATGTAACGCCTCTTAGGTTATGTCCTTTGTCTTAACTTACCTCTCGTACGGGATCCTTTTGTATCAAGTGTTCATTCCCACTTATTCAACAATATCATCGAGTGCGAACCCTTATTGATTCTCCCCGACATCATGCTTGCATAATGTTTAGGAGTCATATGATATATGTAGGATCTGAAAATATGCAATCTCATTCCTTTCACCTTTTTACCGCATTCTTCCTTTCCATTTTAGTTACCTCTTCATCTTCGGCATTTTTTTTCACATCTTCATTCACATATTACTCGCCTTGCGGTAACCCTTCTACACCAAGGATAATGGAATTTCTTACGCACAAGGGTAAAACCTGGTGTAACTTGAACATTTAGTCCCTGAAGATTAACTCTGCTCGTAATTCTTGCTTTAGGGAAGTGTCTTCGTGAATGACATTTGAAGGTTATTCTTCTATTGTTCATTCAATTATTGTTGAAACACGATCTCTGAAACTATGTCGACTATTACCAATTCCTTCTATTCCTAATTCATGTTCAATTTTTTTGTTTACTATCCCATACTAATTTCTATTTATCGGGGGTCTAACTTTTCCTATTGGTAATCACGATGGACTCAGCAATTGATTTCTCGAAATAAGGATATGACTTTAGGGCTTATACTTTTATTGTCTCAAGGCATGTCCCCTCTTTTCTTTTCCTTCACTTGACTATAGACTCTGTCATCCTGTCATATTTCGATTTACTGTTATGACCCATTTATTACATTTTACTCATAATATTTCATTAACTATCTTGTTATTCTCCTTCTAATATTTCTGTCTGTCACCTTATTATGAAGACTTCAACAAAACGTTCCTTAACTTTTAGCTCCCCCTGCTTCATTTCTCTGGTTCTTTAGGACGCCTAACATTCTCTCTCTCTTTTTCTTACTAGGGGCATGAGTCATACTAAGGTAAATATTTAACCCTTCTATGATTCCATTGCCTATCTTATGAAATTTCAGAACATTCTAGTATCCATATCTTACCGTTCTATTATAGAGTGCACCATCTAGATGTCTCGCAAAGAGATCTATTACCACGTTTGCACTATCCTTTGGAAATGTTAGCTAATGATAATAATCATCCACCATTTTGGGTTACTCTAACCCCAGTGGGATCCTGATATCCCATACTGCTCTAAAATTATATATATTAGCTCCTATATGGCATAAGTGAGATAGGCGTGGAAAATTGTACATACCTCTATTATTGTTGAAGGTAACTCAGAATATTTATATTTCTCTGCCTCATTTGTAAATACTGATAATCTTCACTAACTGGTTACATCGTACCTTTCTTCACCTTGCTTATTTTACTTGTTCAAATATGTATCTACCTTCTGATTTTTCTCGTTGCTTTTTACCAAATGGGTGGCTAGATATACATCCCTTAAGGATCCTTATCAAGAAGTTTACAAGTTTTAGTATACACATAATCTGCTAAAGACCTCACATTTACTCATCATAAGCATGATGCAAAATCGAGTTCCTCTGACTCAACTCTCCCACAACCACATTCAATATCTTACCAACTATATTTTTGGATGAGTTATCGTTGCATTACGAATAAAGTAGAAAATTTAGGAGTTTGAATCCATACAACTGAGCTCTACCACACGATCTACAGTAAGAAGAAAGAGTGACAACCCTAAATTACCTATAGCCTCCTGCTTAGAAGTGTGGTGAACAACACACCCATAAACAAGACTCTACTAGACACATCTTGTACACTCCCTAGGACAGAACTGCACTCTAACACCACTTTTGTCACGACCCAAACCGGAGGGTTGCGACGGGAACCGGGTACTTTACGTAACCGAGTATAATCATAACATTTCTTTCTTATCGTACTATCAAGGGTAAATGTTCCAAAAGGGTGATCATGACATAACCAAAATAAAACATACTGAAATGCTAGACATAGGAAGACCTAACAAGATATAGAAATTTATACATGTGACATACGGTCCTATCAGGCTGACATGATCACTCGTACACCGAACATAGGCCGACAGGGCCATACAATCTGTTACGAACATGACATATGTCTACAAGCCTCTGAGAGTACATAAACATCATAAGTCTGGGACCGGGCCCCGACATACCACTCAATACATGACTAAATAAGACCAACCCAGTGAGCAACTCCAGAGCAAATGGAGCGCACCAACATCTTTTGCTGAGCTGATATCCTACTAAGAGGACTCTCAAACTGTGTATTGGGATCTGCGAGCATGAAACACAACATCCCCAGGCAAAAGGGACATTAGTACGAATAAAGTATCGAGTATGTAAGGCAGGAAATCATAAATAAGAATAGTAATGTAAGGTGAGATAGAGGAGATACAACATGTAGCATCTGAGTGCCTCAGAGAGCTACTGACATGAAATGAATAAAAACGTATGTATCTATGGGTATCGTCATCATCGTATCATACACGGCATCGATAAGGACTCTGTAAAAACATACCCGACCATCATAAGGCTTGGAAGAATCGTACCCGGTCGCGTGGAGCTCGGTAAACCCAACTGATATGTGGTTGCACAATAGGTGTCGTACCCGGCCGACTATGGCGCGACTCGGTAGAGTAAAATAGAAACTATACATAATGCATGTTTGACTCATGGACCAGAGTTAGTACAACAAGCAATCTATAAGATTAAGCTTAACACGAAAGGCTATTAGCAGCTCAAAGCCATCATAAGTCTTATGCAGATAATCAACAACGAGAATCGGAGTTTCAGGTTGACGATTGGGTATTCCTAAAGGTATCACCTATGAAAGGCGTTATAAGGTTCGGAAAGAAAGGAAAAGTTATCCCTCGGTACATTGGACCATATAAGGTCATACACAAGGTAGGTCAAGTAGCATATGAGTTATACTTTCCTTCTAACTTGGAGTATGTACTTCTAGTCTTTCATGTGTCTATGATTCAGAAATGTATCGGAGATCCTTCCAGGGTCGTATATTTTGATGATGTTCAGGTCACAGAGCAGCTATCATATGAGGAAACTCCTATTTCTATAGCAGATATACATGTTCAGAGGCTGAGGACTAAAGACGTTGCATCGGTGAAAGTACTTTGGAGAAACAATAACGTGGAAGAAGTAGCTTGGGAAGCCGAAGAATACATGAGGTCTAGATATCCTCACTTGTTTCCTCTTCCAAAGAAGGATCCAACTGAGACATCATAGCCTTAAGGTACGTGTATGGATTCTTGTGTTAATTATCATCATTGGTCGTGTGAGGCCATTGTCATTATTGATAATCATGTGAGGCCATTGGTCGTGTAAGGCCACTTCCTACTATCACAGATATTAAAAACCTCAATAATTCAATGCCACATAGGACCACGATCATCAATAACGACAATGGCCTCACACGACCAATAACAATAACTAACACGAGAATCCATCCACGTACCTTAAGGCTATGATGTCTCAGTTTAATCCTCCTCTGGGAGAGGGAACAAGTGAGTATACCTAGACTTCATGTCCTTTTCAGCTTCCCAAGTAATCTCTTCCACATTATTGTTCCTCCAAAATACTTCAACAAAAGCTACATACTTAGTCCTCAGTTCCCGAACATGTCTATCTAGTATAGCAATGGGAGTTTCCTCATATGGTAGCTGCTCTGTGACCTAAACATCGTCAACTGACACGACTCTAGAACGATATCCGGTACATTTACAGAGCATAGACACATGAAAGACTAGATGTACATACTCCAAGTCAGAAGGCAAATCTAACTCATATGCTACATGGCCTACCTTGCGTATGATATTATATGGACAATGTACGGATGGCTAAGTTTTCCTTTCTTACCAAACCTCATAACGCCTTCATCGATGATACCTTTAGGAATACCTAGTCTTCGATTATCTGCATATGACTTTTGACAGCTTTGAGCTGCTAATAGCCTTTCCTGTATAAGCTTAATCTTCTCAATCGCCTGTTGTACCAGATCTGGTCATATTAACTTAGTTTCCCTAACACCGAACCATCCTATAGGGGACGTACACTTCCGTCTGTAAAGAGCTTTGTATGGAGCATTCTAAATACTGGAATGATAGCTATTATTATGCGCGAACACAATAAGCGAAAGATGATCATCTTAGTTACCCTTGAAGTCTATCACACAAGCCCGTAACATATCCTCTAGTGTTTGAATAGTACGCTCAGCCTGTCCGTCTGTCTAGGGATGAAATGATGTACTAGGACTTACCTGAATCCCCAATCCTTTTTGGAAGGACCTCTAGAAATAAGTTGTAAACAGCGTACCTCTATCGGAGATAATAGATATAGGGACACTTTGACGTCGTTCTATCTCCTTAATACGATGCCTTGCATAATCCTATGAGGACTATGTATTCCTAACTAGCAGAAAATGGGCTTATTTTGTAAGTCTATCAACAATCACCCATACATCATTGAACTTACGCTGGGTACGAGGCAAGCCTACAATGAAATCCATAATAATTACTTCCCACTTCTAAGTCGGGATCTCTATAACCTGCAATAGTCCACCGAGTTATTGGTGCTCAATCATAACCTGGTGAAATTTAGGGAACTAAGCAACAAACTCCGCTATATCCTTTTTCATCCCGTCCCACCAATATATTTCCCTGATATAATGATACATCTTTGTTGCTCCTGGATGGAAAGAATAACGAGAATAGTGAGTCTCTCCCATAACCTATCGGCGCAGCCCAGCAACATTAGGGACACATAATCGTCCTCAAAATCTAAGGACCCCATCTCCTGTAATCTTAAATGGCGTCTTCTTCTTCTAAGGGGTTCTATCCCTGTAATTAGCTAACACAAGATCCTCCTACTGGCGTTTCTTCACTTCAGTTACTAAATAAGATGTTGTGGTGTCCTGAATAGTAACTCTGGTATCACATGAGTCCAATAATCGAATTCCAAGACTAGCTAACTGATAAATGTCCGGCTATCCCGGTCTTCTCTAGATGTAGATGTGACATGTACGCATAGATCTACGGCTGAGGGCGTAGCCTACTACATTCGCCTTCCCAGGATGTATAAAATATCAATATCATAGTCTTTTAGTAGCTCCAACCATCTCCTCTGACGTAAATCTAATCCTTTTTTCTTGAAGATCTACTGAAGGCTCTTATGATCTGTATAGATACCAACATGAATACCATACGAATAGTGCCTCCACATCTTTAGCGCATGAATCACCACGAATGACTTTAAACCGTGGGTCAGGTAATTCTTCTTGTGCTTTCTTAGTTGTCTAGAACCATAAGCTACAGCTTTACCATGCTGCATCAGTACACAACCCAAACCAATGCCTGAATCGTCACAATAGATATCATAACCATCGGTTCCCTCTAGGAGTGTTAGAACTAGTATTGTAGTGAATCTGTCCTTCAATGGTTGGAACCTTTGCTCACAAGCATCATTCCACTGAAACTTGGTTCCCTTCTGAGTCAACTTTGTCAATGGTTCTAAAAGGGAAGAAAACCCATTATGAATCTCCTATAATGATCTGCCAAGCTGAGGAAGCTACGAACCTCCATCGGTGTCGTGGGTCTAGGCCAAGTCTTTAATGCTTCAATATTTTGGGTATCAACCCGAATACCTTCAGCCGAAATAATATGCCCAAGGAAAGCTACAAAATTTAACCAGAATTCACATTTAGAGAATTTTGCATACAACTTTTTTTTTGTAGAATTCTGAGCAAAGTACGCAAATGATCTATATGCTCAGTCTCCAAACGAGAATAAACCAATATATCACTGATAAATACAATCACAAACATATATAGAAAGGGTATGAGCACACGATTCATTAAGTACATGAATAATGATGGGCCGTTGGTCAAACTGAATGATATAACGTGAAACTCAAAATGCCCATATCTAGTCCGGAATGTTGTCTTCGAAATATCTTTCCCCTTAACCTTTACCTGATGGTACTCAGACCTCAAGTCTATCTTCGAGAAACACTTTGCACCTTGCAACAGATCAAAAAAATTTTCAATCCTCAGGAGACCTTACAAATATCAAAGTTCTCATCCTAGTGAGTCCATAATGTCAAATGTGACTTGTGTTCAAAATTTTAGGTCAATCAGACGTGATTTGATAGGTTCCAGTATCGAATGTAGAGGTTTGAAATTCTGAAGTCATTAAGCTCGAATTAGGGTGCAATTCATGATTTCGATGATTTTTGACGTAGTTTGAGGATTCAACTATGTTCATATTGTATTTTGGGACGTGTTGGTAGGTTTGGTTGAGGTCTCGGGGGATATGGTGGATTTCAGATAGTTAACAGATTGTAATTTGGACTTGGATAATGGCTGAAGCTTTAGATTTGCTGACGTCTAGTTCCCTTCTACGCATTCACGATGCTGCCCGCGTTAGCATAGAAGAAGTTAAGGGTGCTGGAATTGTCACGACCCAAAGATTTGTCCGTTGGATATCGTGATGGCACCTAGTCTTAGGGACTAGGTAAGCCTCACATTTCCATTGAACAACAACAATAATAAAGGAACTTTACAAATTTTGAAATAGAATTCTTGACAAAGTTTACAATTTCCCAAAACCAGGTAAGTACAAGTCATAAGCTCTACGAAATGTTTCTATCAAATCTACGTACAACTCTCTAGGAATAAGTAAGTATAGTTGAATAGAAATAAAAAATGAAGGTGACTCAGAAGCCTGCGAATGCAGCAGCAGGTACCTTGAGTCTCCTTAGCAATGATCTGCCCAACTACCAACAGCCATAACCTGCAGTTGCACACTAAAATGTGCAAAAGTATATTATGAGCACACCACAGATGTGCCCAGTAAGTATCAAGACAAACCTCGGTGAAGTAGTGACGAGGGCTAGTCAAGACACCATAATAAGTAAAAAGGTATAGATGTATAACTACGGAAACAAAATATTTATCTAATGATTTCTCAAAGTAATTAACGATACAATCGAATAATACAGAAGAAAATTCAATAACCACGATCAACTGACAGCATAATATAAATACGCAAACAGAATGAAAAGAATGCAATCCAAATGGCGGGAATTACAACCCAGTGAAAACACTAGCAACTCAACACTGCATCCATTTATTCATGTCAGGCCTTAGCCAATAAATCAATAAAACTGGTCAAACCTTCGAGTGAAAACCTTTAAATCGTGAGTTCATTTTGAAAACTTTAAAGATATAATCATTTCGGAATAGAGAAATTTTTTCTTTAAAACATACTTTCTCTGAATGTATATTTTTATATTTTTATAAAGAAAATCTTTATAACATAGTCTCTTCAAATACGGGGTGTTTCAATACACTTTCCCAAATACTGCTCTTTCAAGTATCATCAATATACGTGATGTTCAAAATATATTATCCCAAGTATTGCTCTTTCAAATATCATCAATATACGTGATGTTCAAAATATATTTTCCCAAGTATTTCTCTTTCAAATATCATCAAAACACGTGATGTTCAAAATATATTTTCCCAGTTACTTCTCTTTCAAATATCATCATTTTGCAAGACAAATGTTTTTCAAATATACTTTCGAAAAGAAGTCCTTTAGACATAACTTTTGTTGAAGATAATTTATTTTCAGCTATACTTTTCAATATATATATTTATATCTTTCGATTCAAATCTCCTCAATCGTAAACTACCGGAACTCAGTCAGAATTTGTCATGCAATGCAGTACAAGGGGAAAGCTCCTGGATCTCTATCCATAGTCCGAATTTAAATATGCGATGCATTACAGGGGAAAGCTCCCGGATCTATGTCCGTAGTCCCAGTTTAAATATGTGATGCAGTACAAGGGTAAAACTCCCGGAGCTCTATCCTTAGTCCAATTTAAATATGTGATGCAGCCACTGAGGAAAATAACCAAAATGTGACAGAAACAACATATATTTCCACAAAAGACGCAAAAGCAAACAAGGCCGAATACAAAGTGCGATGAGCAAATCAATACAAAGACTCAAATAAAAAAAATGGTAACAATTCGCTCATAAGAAGCAACCACTGAGAGGAATGCCAAGCAAAAAGAGAGAACAGCATAACGAGGGGAAAACGAGACAAATATAGCAATGATTTTATACATTCAAGTTCGCAACCAAGAAACCAAATCATCCTAGCAAGGAAAATCAGCTATAACCAATCTCACTTAGATAATTAGCTTCACTTAATAAACTCAGTTTGAAAAATGCTCAGTAAATAGGTAGCATATGAAGGAAGACATAGCATAACGGTATGAAAAACAAAGTCTTCATTTAAGTCAATTAAGATCGTACAAGAAGACAAGGATTGCTAGGCAAGTACTTCTAACTTGAACAGGAGGAGATGAGATTAGGAATGAGAAATTCAGATATAACAAGTTCAATTCATATACGGGGAACATAAGGACCCAAAACTCCCTAAAGGGCAATCTATTTGCAAATAAGATCGAGTACACACTCCTCACCTCGCGTACGCGGACTACAATCAACATAGAAGACTCAATCCTAAGGGGTAGTTTTCCCCACACAAGGTTAGGCAAGATAGTTACCTCGACTGCGCTAATCAACTCAATACCATGCCCTTGCAACGAGTACCCAACTCCGGGCGGCCAAAATCTATACAATTCGATTGCATAGAGTAAATATCATCACAAGGAAATGAAATAATTAATAAGTCCGAAGCTAATACGAGAAATTATGAAATTCGCCCAAAACGTTCCCCGGGCTCACGTCTCAGAATCGGGTAACACGATGAATTAAACTAAAAATCCATGAAAATTCTTCAAACTTCTATAAACATTAAGTTTTGCATTTAAGGTCCGAATCATGTCAATTTAAGTTCGTTTCTTACTAAATTTCACAGATAACATATATAAATCTTATCGAACCTGTACCGGGCTTCGGAATCATAATACGGGCCAAAAATCACAGGTTTCAACTCAAATTTCATTTTCGAATACCTTTATATTTTTCAAAAAACAATTTTCTTTAAAAATTCATTTCTCAGGCTTGGGACCCCGGAATTCGATTCCGGGCATATGCCCATGTCCCATATTTTTCTACGGACCCTCCGGGACCGTCAAATCACGGGTCCGGGTTTGTTTACCAAAAACGTTGACTGAAGTCAACTTTATTTAAATTTCCAATACAAAATTTTCATTTTTATCAATTGTTTTCACATAAAGGTTTCTGGGCTACAAGCTAGGGCTGGGCATGCAGATCGAGGTGAAATAGAAGGAGGTTTTCACGACCTCGAAACACATTCTCCCCTTCTTAAACAAACGTTCGTCCTCGAACATGCTAAGATTTACTTTGAACTCATCAAATCACTGATTGTGCATTTTCCAACACACACCCGCGAGTGATCCCACGTCACCCCAACCTACATAAGCATGATGAAACCTTCGCAACTGCCATATAGCCTTCTTATCATCATCGAATAGCCTCATACCTCAATTCCTCACTTTCTACTCATTTCCAAAAGACCCAATTCTAAATCCATGTCTGCCATTAGTCTCAACCAGCTGCATCAACTTAGGTCTATGCCCATAAGGCATGGCCACACAACATAGCACATCACATGTAGGCTCAATATCACTTTTGATCACCATAACCGCCCGAAATCAACTCAACCTTGCCAATTAATCCCACATATGGAAGAACTCTCTGTTTCCAAATCCCATAATACCAATAATGATGCAATAAAGACGAAGACCTCATCAAAAGACACCCAAATCACCGAGTCACAGCTAACACACCGGGCACACATCCCGCAAACTGGACTAAAGAAGCACATAACGAAATGGCTGAGTAGGAAATATAGAAGCATATATAAAGGTACTATAAAAAAATCCCATATGCATAACTCTCTATCGATACCGAATTACCAAAAGCAATATAACAAGAGAGAAGCAAAACATAAGAACAAATCACAAGGATGCCATCCTGATAAAAATTCCACCGCGGTACTCAGCCCATTCCAAACATATCAAATTACAAGGAATCATGAGGGTCTCGCCCTCAACTCTACGATACGTGTCGAATATAGATCATACCAATAGAAATCTCCAGCTAATTCATCTCGGCTAACAAAATCATAGCGCTCACTTAATCACATCTCAATGAGGTATCAAATCACAGCTCGAAAACAAAATACTCAGGAGAATCACATAAAGCTTACCACGAAGGATGATATGGACTCACTTCAAGTTTCACCACTAGCAAGGATGAATAAAACAATGATAGACACGGCTACTACTCATAGAATCTCCCAATAGGAGCAAGCACAAAAATAAAGTGCAATACATGAAACTCACTCATAAATGAGACAACAAATAATGGGGACTCGTCCTGACCAACAAGACTATAGTGAAATACAATGGTACCCCACTTTAGCACATCAAGCTACACCTGGGTGATGATATCTGACACGACGGCCTCTAGCCTACTATATGCAACACATCAACAGGTCGGGTCTCCCCCTCTTAGGCGCCTTCTATCCACCTGAACACCTTGCTATAACTCTCCCACCTGAATCCTGGAACAATCTCTTACCCTGTGGCTAACATCTTCACACTGAAAAAAATCTCTCTCACGATGTGGATGTGGAAGACATACGATACAGATACTCTAAAACCCATGAGCATCTGAAAATCTCCCATGGGAAGCTGGTAATGAAACTGAACTGCTTGACCCAAGATTCTCTACCGTGCCTGAGTCCCTCAATGAATCTACGAAATCGCCCTCTAACTGAAGCAACCAAGTGAGGTGTATATCCGGCCAACTCACTGAATATGACGACGTACTCCAATGGTGACATAGCTCCCTGATGCAACTGCTCAAACTCTATGCGCTGTACATCTCGACGAAACTGAGGTGCGACCTCCCTCAAAACATCTCCGAAAACTGAATCCATGCAAGTAAGGCTAACTCGTCCATGCTACCCAACTCATATGCCTCCACCACTGATCAATCCACTACTCTGGACCTGAGACATGACAAGAGAAATCCCGCTCATTTCCACAATACCCGAAATGCGAAGAATATGGTGACACTCCTCCAGAAAACCCTGTGCATTACCTGCCGCCAATCCACTGAAAGATAGAAGGGTGGTACTTCCAGTACCTCTAAATCCCAAGGTGCTCTACCTCCGATGTTGATGTCCTAACCACGGCTGAACTGAAACCACGTGTCGTGCTGCCATGACAACCTTAACTTGACCAATATGGTCTCGCCACTCTGGAGTGTAGACGGTCGGAATCTGAACTCCTCCCCTGATATGTGGAGCAACTGGTGCACTAGAATCAACCCTACCTGAGCCGATGTACAATTTTACTCAAAACTGTGCTCCGGTCTTCTGAAGTCCGTGGAAGCAACATGCACCCCTAGTACATGTCCCCTAACTAGGACTACTGGCGACTCCTCAACGGTGGGTCTAGTAGGAATCTTAACTGCGGCACGTGCTCCTCGTTGGCCTCTGTCTCTGAACCTTGTGACAGTTGCTACAGGGTAGCATCATCTGGAACCGCTGCTTGTGTCCTCACCATTAGTGATAAAATGGAACGATAATTTCAAACGTCAAGATCACTGAATTCGCACGATAGGAATGAAGGAAAAGAAATTTTCCTGATAATTCCGTAGACTCTCGAAGATAAGTACAGACGTCTCCGTACCGATCCACAAGACTCTACCAAACCCGCTTATGACTAGTAGCACCTATGAACCTATAGCTCTGTACCAACTTGTCACGACCTAAATTTCCCTTCGTTGGGTGTCGTGATGGGACCTAGTCTGAGGGACTAGGTAAGCCTTACATTTCCACTGAACAACAAAAATAATAAAGGAACTTTATAAATTTCGAAATAGAATTCTTAACAGAGTTTACAATTTGCCAAAACCCGATAAGTACAAGTCATAAGCTCTATGAAATCTACGTACAACTGTCTAGGAATAAGTAAGTACAGTTGAACAGAAATAAAACATGAAGGTGACTCAGAAGCCTGCGAACGCATCAGTAGGTACCTTGAGTCTCTTCAGCAACAATCTGCGCAGCTACCAACAACCATAAACTGAAGCTGCACACGAAAATGTGCAGAAGTGTAGTACGAGCACACCACAGCGGTGCCCAGTATGTATCAAGACTAATCTCGGTGAAGTAGTGACGAGGACTAGTCGAGACACCACTGGTCTAATAGGTAAAAAGGTATAGATGTATAAACGACCGAAACAAAATATTTATCTAACGATTTCTCAACGTAATAAACGATACGATCGAATAATACGGAAGAAAATTCAATAACCACAATCAACGGACAACATAATAGAAATACGCAAAAAGAATGGAAAGAATGCAATCCAAATGGCGGGAATTACAACTCAATGAAAACTCTAGCAACTTAACACTGTATCAATTTATTCATCTCAGGCCTTAGCCAATACATCATTAAAACTCGTCAAACCTTCGAGTGAAAACCTTTAAATCGTGAGTTCATTTTAAAAACATTAAAGATATGATCATTTCGGAATAGAGAAATTTCTTCTTTGAAACATACTTTCTCTGAATGTATATTTATATTTTTTTTATAAAGAGAAATATTTATAACATAGCCTCTTCAAATACGGGGTGTTTCAATACACTTTCCAAAATACTGCTCTTTCAAGTATCATCAATATATGTGATGTTCAAAATATATTTTCCCAAGTACGGCTATTTCAAATATCATCAAAACACGTGATGTTAAAAATATATTTTCCCAAGTACTGCTCTTTCAAATATCATCCAAAGACATGATGTTCAAAATATATTTTCCCAAGTACGGCTATTTCAAATATCATCAAAACACGTGATGTTAAAAATATATTTTCCCAAGTACTGCTCTTTCAAATATCATCCAAAGACATGATGTTCAAAATATATTTTCCCATGTACTGCTCTTTCAAATATCATAATTCTGCAAGAAAAATGTTTTTCAAATATACTACGAAAAGAAGTCCATTAGACAGAACCTTTCTTGCAGATAATTGCTTTTCAGCTATACTTTTCAATATATATATTTATATATTTCGATTCAAATCTTCTCAATCATAAACTACCAGAACTCAGTCCGCCACTAAAAATTTGTCATGCAATACAGTACAGGGGGAAGCTCCCGGATCTCTGTCTGTAGTCCCAATTTAAATATGGGATGCAGTACAGAGGGAAAGCTCCCGGATCTCTTTCCGTAGTACCAATTTAAATATGCGATGCAGTACAGTGGGAAAGCTCCCGGATCTCTGTCTGTAGTCCCAATTTAAATATGCGATGCAATACAGGGGGAAAGCTCCCGGATCTTTGTCCGTAGTCCCAATTTAAATATGTGATTCAACCACTGAGGAAAATAACCAGAATGCGACAGAAACAAGGCCGAATACAAAGTGCAATGAGCAAATCAATACAAAGACTCAAATCACAAAAATGGTAACAGTTCGCTCATAAGAAGCAGCCACTGAGAGGAATGCCAAGCACAAAGAGAGAACAACATAACGAGGGGAAAGCAAGACAAATATAGCAATGATTCTATACATTCAAGTTCGCAACCAAGAAACCAAATCATCCCGGCAAGGGAAATCAGCTATAACCAAAGTTTGAACAATGCATAGTAAATAGGAAGCATATGAAGGAATACATAGCATAACGGTAGGAAAAACAAAGTCTTCATTTAAGTAAATTAAGATCATATAAGAAAACAAGGAATTCTAGGCAAGTACTTCTAACTTTAACAGGAGGAGATGAGATTAGGAATCAGGAATTCATATATAACAAGTTCAATTCATACACGGGGAATATAAGGACCCAAAACTCCCTAAAGGGCAATCTATTTGCAAATAAGTTCGATTACACACTCGTCACCTCGCGTACGCGGACTACAATCAACATAGAAGACTCAATCCTAAGAGGTAGTTTCCCCCACAAAAGGTTAGGCAAGATACTTACCTTGACTGTGCTAATAAACTAAATACCATGCCATTTCCATGAGTACCCAACTCCGGGCGGCCCAAATCTAGACAATTCGATTGCATAGAGTAAGTATCATTTTAAGGAAACGAAATGATTAATTATTCCGAAGCTAATACGCGAAATTAGGAATTTCACCCACAAATTTCTCAGGCCCATGTCTCGGAATCGGGTAAAAATTATATTTTCCGGACACTCATTCGCTCACGAGTCTAAACATATGAAAATCTATCAAATAAGAGGTCAAAAACCCAATAAAAACTCAACAATTTGGTCTATCAAGTTTGTCCCATTTTCTACCCAAAAGTTTCGAAATTAAATCTTGGATAAATTGGTCTATAATGGATAAAAATCACTTACCCAAATTAACCAGGTGCAAAAGCCTCCAAGAATCGCCTTTCTCGAGCTCCCCAATTCGAAAATGGTGAAAATAACATAAACCCTTGGTTATACCCCTTTTCTGCCCAGCAATTATGTACCTGGTGCAGTCCCTAACCTGCAGAACTATCATCGCTGGTGCGAAAACCCCCTAAGAAGTTTGTGGTTGCACCTGCGGTCAAATGGCTGGAAAATTACCCCCACCTGAAGCATTTTTAAGTACTCGCCTTTGGGGTTCATTTCCCTTATTTCACTTGGATGAATTTTCGAGCTCTTCTCCACTATCTCAAGACCACAAACCCTCTCTTCTTCAAGGTAAGTGATCCCCATTGTTTTAGTGTAAAATTCCATTATTTCTACACTAGTGTTGATGAAATCTACACATGGAATCTTTAGATTTTAAGGAAATTTCTTCAAGAACTCAAATGGAGGGTTTTGCAATACATCTTCCAAAAAGTAATCCTACACACTTAGACTTACATACATGGATTTATTATGGGAATACGAGTATGAATTAAGTATTTAGACTCATGCGATGGTGATTGGAAGCCATAATTTCGCCCGTTTAAATACATAACAATTGAGAGATTGAAAGGTAACAAATTGATGAAATGTTTTTGGTTGGGTGTGGATGGATGGTCATGCATGTGATGTTGGAAGTTATAAATTTTTTAAGAATGATAGTGGGATAAATTGTTGGTAAAAGGCTGTAATTGGATGAACTAATTCTATGGCTATGAGATGTAAATGTTCATGCTTACTAGGTGTTTGATAAAATGCCTAGATGACCTAAATTGTGGAAATTGCTACTAATATTGGTTCCATTCATTGTTTTTGTTGTAGATTCAAGTTGCTTAGTGTAGTGGATCATTGTAGTATCATTAAGGGATGAATTTTAGGTATGTTAGCTAAACCATTCTCTTAGAACTGAACCTCACAATATCCGTGTAAGTCCCGAGTTGCTCACTATGAATTGAATATTCCGAATAAGCTGGTGTCAAAAGATATCCATGTTCAATATGTAATTTAAATACTCTTGTCATATTTTACTCTTGTTGGAAGTTTTTGTTCAAAGTATGACTTGCGTGTCCAAATTCATTGACATGAAGGTGTGTTTCAACTGAAAGCTAAGGTCATTTGTGTAAGAAATATTGATGTGCTTAAGACTCTCATGTATTATTAAGTGTTCTTAAATGTCATGCAAAAAAATTACTTATTATTGGAAATCTATGACGATTGTTGAAAGTGAAAAGGCATGCATGAAATATGAAATACATAGTGTGAGATATTTAAAATGACTACACGCCAGGTCATATGCAATTAAAGATTGTTATGCCAAGTCGTGTGAAAATCCCTTATGCGCTTTAGATTCTATATTGCTCACATGTAAAATGAAAACTCTTGAATGAAGAAAAATGTTGTTATTGATGAATATAATAATGCTGGAATGTGGAAAAGAATTTGAATCATGAGATACGTCCAAGCACCAATAATAACCTTATAATTGGGGCCACTAGTGCCAATATAGTATAAAGATAGGAAAGAAATGTGAAATTGTAAATATGGTTGATATCTCAAATGAGATGGCTTAGCCGATCGGGACAAGATCGGACTCCATGTAATATTACGGTTGTATTGTGAATGAAATTGTGAATATGGTTGATGTCTCAAATGATATGGCTTAGCAGATCGGGCCGAGATTGAACTCTGTGTAATAACATGGTTGTATTGTGAATGAAATTGTGAATATTGTTGATGTATCAAATTAGATGGCTTAGCCGATCGGGCTGAGATCGGACTCCGTGTAATAACACGACGGCATTGTGAATGAAATTATGAATATGGTTGATGTCTCAAATTATATGGCATAGAAGATCGGGTCGAGATCGGACACCGTGTAATAACATTGTGGTATTGTGGACTGTGACATATTTGCATTAAAAAGTTCATCCAACCGAAGAACGTGGAAACTAACTTAAAAATCTAAGTGATCCTTAAATTGATGTTTTAGTTTTATCTATAGCTTGTATTGCTTTCTTTACCGCATCGCTTGTATTACTATTCATGTTATTATGGTGGTGTTTAGTTTTCATACTAGTACTATTCGACAGTACTAACGTATATTTTGCCGAGGGCGCTGCATCTTTAATGGATGCATGTTGTTCCATAGCAGGCAGTTTTGATCAGTGATAGTGGTACAACCTTTTCCCAGCAGACTTGGCAAGCCCCACTTCATCCTGGGGCTATGTATTGTGTCTTTTGTTCATATTATTATCACGTTTTGAGGTATAGATGGAGCCTGGTTGTCGGCACTATTATATCACCCTCTTGAATCCTTTAGAGGCTATGTAGACATAGTGTGGGTTGTACATGGGTGCTAGGAAAGTCAAACAATGTTGTGTTGTGTTTTGATCGCTTGTTCCACTCAAACAATAAGAATGTGTGTATTTTATGACTTAAAAAGATGAAACTAATGAAATGATTTAGTATTGTATACATGAACTTCCTACTGTCTAACTAATGAAATAATGTTTTCTTTCGATCATGGGTTGCTCTACTGTGTTCACTCGGTTGAGCAACGATCACGCTTCCCGAGTTTGGGGCATGAAAAACTTGGTATCCGAGCCTAAGGTTTTAAAGTATCCTAAGATATCTCGGAGTTGTGTCTAGTAGAGCCCTTCTTCTCGGTGTATTGTCGACCACATCTATAATTAGGGGGCTACTTGGACATTTAGGAATAACACCCTTCTTTGGTAGCCCACATCATGAGATAGAGCTCAAGATAGGGAGCTAAATTCCTCGTCATGTTTCATTTTCCTAGATTCATAATCCATGAGTTCGAAGCAGCGAGGAGGGAATGACCCCGCTATTGAATCTCGGGGAGATTGTACAAGAGTTCATAGGGAAAATGTGCCGAGCAGTGGAGGGATTGGAAGAATATAGTCGACAAGGGAAGTGTCCTTGTTCCTATCAATGTCACTGCACCACCGTATCATGATATGAGAGCACTTAAGAAATGAAAGAGGGTTGTTGCTACTGATGAGCCAGATTATTTTGTTTGTAATAAACGTCACTTAGGGAGATTTTTGATAACTCTTGAAATATGTTATGATTGTTGGAAGAGAGGGAACTAGAGGAACAAATTTCCTTGGTTGGGTACACCTAGCCCAGCTTGACCGATATTCGGGGAGGAACATTTGGAGTCATGTTGTGAGTATGATCATCAGCATGTTAGGGATGGTAGAACTGGGCTATTCCAAAGGCCGACACAGCAAACAGGTACAGGGATTGTTACTCCTACAATGGAGGCTTGGAGGAAGGACAAGGAGTAAGCTTATGATGTATGCAAAAAGTGAAAAAATTTGGCCGGTGGGTGGAGTCAGTTTAGCGGGCCTTATCCTCGTTCCGTGAAGGGTAGGAGATTTCATTCGGAGGTATGTAACTATGGTATCAATGTATGTTATCTATCTCGTGTCGAGGGGCATCAGTTAAGGCATTTCCCTGTCAATCTAAAGTCAAGTAAGTCACTCCTTAGTACATCATTCTCAACACCACATAATTTTCCTTGTTCTAAATAAACATCTATATTGAGAGCCCGCATAAATATGGTCTTTCTTAGAAATGAGTTAGAACCCTAGGTTAATACTTCCCACTTGATTCCATGAATTCTCAACAAAAGACTGTACCTGATGAATTTCTTATAGAACCCTCTATTTCAAATGGGTAACACATTCTCACTTGTACATATTCATGCACCGTGATAACGTTTACCTATGTCAAATCAAATCTAATGCAAAGTATTCTAGTGTTGAGATCTTTATTGAGCCACACTCTTTCTCTCAGGTGTATCGGCCCATATGGTTTGAACAGTCACTTAATCCCTTTGTGAGCATTATCATAAAACCTTTTCAGTGTCTAGTAACATAAGAGCATGTCTCAAAACATATCGTATGTGTAAATGTCAATTGGAATGATCACTTATCCGCGTAAATTTTCTCGTGAATTTGGGATTTTCACAAATTCGTCATAGGAAGATCATGCGTTCGCCAATCTTAGTATAAATTTCATGTCCACATAGGACATTATGTAGTAAGTAACTCACCTCGTTCTTTTGTATTGCAACTGCCCATGATGTGGCCCAGTATTGCAACATGATAGTTATTACAGCAAAAACGTGTTTAGGTCGTAACAAATTTTCATTTTCTCTTTTTACACCTCTACATCACGTGCTGATTGTGTTCCTAAGAAAATTCATTGCGTTAGTTTCCCGACCCTTGTTGGATAAACATGAGAGAATGTGTCTTTCCTTATGTCGCTGTAACACTTATTTTCTCATAAGCACCCTTAATAAGCTCTCCGTTGAGAACGAATGCACTTCTAGGATTATCGTGGCATCATGTTGGCTCCTCGTGTTTTTCCATCCTTCATTAGCATCTGAGTACTTTTCAAGTCACAAGATCCGTGGAGAAATCATTACGAACATCTCAAGCCTTCAGTTATTATCCGATAATGTCTCCCTGGGTTATGTTATCTTTAATCGGCCTCTAGAATCACTGAATATGTCATTTTTATGTGAATATAGTTTACTATCCTTAATGTTCCACATCAGTGGGTGGATAGAAGTTTTATTTGCCTCCCACCCCCCCTCACCCCACCCCCCCACCCGAGTATCATGTTAACCATCAGAACCTCTCTAACCAATGCATGATTTAATTCCAATATTAAGATATGCTAGATACATGGTTTCACTCGTGAAAGGTTGAAATTAGATGTTTCAGAATTTGGCACATATCATGAGCATATTGATTTGAATGACAAGTTTGTCGTATCTTTAGTCCTTTCATATAGGATCAACTATCGGGAAGGGGTTAAACGACTATTATAATAATCTCACAAGTGTTCAACCACTTTTTCACCCTCGTGGGCCTATGTCATAGATTCCTTGTGTCAGCTACTAATAATAGTTTAATGAAACTTCATGTATTTTTGAAACCTCTATCACATTCATGGTACAACAATTTTCTCATTTCGAGTTAAACTGATTTTCCTTACACTCAAGAAGGCAACCAGTGTCACGTGCTTGGCTATTTCTCCTTAAGGCTTACTATTTCTTCCCACATATGGAAGGGACCAATTATTACTAGCATCTTTATCTTCCAGATCTTCCAAGAATAACCAATTTTAGCGTTTGTATCCTCTCGATCATGCCTCCCACATATCACGTGTCTAAAACAACTCACTTCTTTTACATCTTAAGATAATGTACATGGTTCCCAAATTATCAATGTGAACTAGTAAACTCTATGTCTCATTTGTCAAATCAATAATGTCAACAAAATGATTAACCATGACAACACTATTGGTAATAATCATCATGTGTCTTAGGTTATAACCTCCTGAAATGCCCCTGCCCAGCACATTGATGGATTATTGGATAATTCTAGATCAATCTCGGACCCCGTTGTTCCTTGGATATATCAAGGGTTGTAGGTTCAAACATTTCAAAGAAGAAGCATCATTCCCTGATCAAACATAATGGATAGGAAACTCTATGGTCGCATTCATTCTACTGCATTGTTTAATAATTTTTGAAAGTTTACCAAAGGTTTAATTTGAGTGTTTGACGTAGGGATGATGTCACGCCACAAAATCGAGGGACGCGACCGGCACTCAACCGGGTGACCCCAGTCAAGCGAACATGAGTTGCCTTTCCTATCCCACGCGTTACCCTGTGATTTCAATACACATTATTCAATTAAAATAGCCATTTATAGCTTAAGCAGGAACTTTCAACTTGAATTCACTTCTACTTTTTATCATTACTAACACATGATACCAAATACTTACAGAATACATACCGCATTAACAAGGTGGACCACGATTCCAAACCGTACGCTTACTACCCAAAATACATATATACTTCCCCCACATTGTTTCTACGGAGCCTCTACAAGTACAAAAGATTAATATACTACTTGCCGGCAACAAGGCCCTGGCTATACCTTACACTACACCATAAACTCAAATTAAGGTGACATGAGCAACACGTGGCCTCGGGAGGAAGTGGGGCTCACCAGAACAGCTGACGAAAACGAGAAGAGGCACTACTGACGTTGGGCTGAATTACCTGCTGTACAACCACCTACATTTATAAAATAAATGTAGTGCCCCCGGCAAAAAGGGACCTTAGTACTGTGGAATAGTACTAGTATGTATGAAAAAACTCTATCCCAAATACAATCAAACAATAGACAAGTAATATACAGTAATAAAACCAATCAATCAATGCACGTGGAAAAGAACAACCAAATCATCAAGTTTCACAATCTCTCCTTTTCCCCTTTCAATATAACCATATTCAAAAGTTTCCCCGATTTTTTCTCATTTTGATGGTGATAACGGTCACATTCCGTCCTTATTACCTCGACCACCCTTATTACCTCACATCATAGATTTTCATTACAATAGTACTAATGATCACATTCCATCCTTATTACCTCGACCTCCCTTATTACCTCGGCAACACTTATTACCTCCGCCAACCTTATTACCTCATATCTCATTATCATTATTAGTTCGTGTTGCGGCGCGCAACCCTATCCCACCCGACAATCATATTCCGTAACAACAACCACAAAAATCAAATCCCAAGAATTCTTTCAAGGAACACAAGTTCATATCAACAATTCGCTATTTGAGCTCAAGGCACAATGACTCTCACCAAGCACTAATTCATCTGCACGGTGTTACCATAATTGTTCAACCCATTTACATCATTTCTGAATACCCTTTTTCCATTACTTACCACACACGGGTTTTTTAGACATCATATACATTCCCACACTTGGGCACATTAACATTGTTTCATTCATTAACACATACTTTCATATCGATACCCTCGGGCTTTTATGAGCTTTGCACATAATAGGATAGGAAAATCAAAGCACCTTTCACAATCTCATATAGCATGGTAGTATAGCAATCAACTAGAACGATCGGAGAAAAGAATCTTATATCTCAACACATTTGAACAATCAATTCACATATTTTCAAACAAGGTACTCACACCGTATACTCGGACCCAACAAGAGGATTCTACAAAGGATAAAGTTAGCCATACATACCTGTGATCGAAATCCCTTTTTAACTTTTACTCACAAATCACCGAATCGACTAGTACCGTCAATCTAGTTCATAATTAAACATATTCGACTCAGAAATGGAAATAATGCATAAAATTTTAACTCTTTTAAGCATTTTATCGAATGCTATGTGACCCCATTAGATCACCACCTCTTCTTTGTGAACTTTACCCCAAACCTCTCCCCTTACTAGATTGTGGACATAAATGAGCATTCATACAAGGTATCAACATATATTTTCAAGAATCAATTCATGAGATCCTTTTTTGTTTAAAACCTTAAAACCAATGGAAAGGGGGTTGGGGGTTCTTACCTGTTAGAATGAAGAAGAAGATGATTACTCAAAATTTCCAGGCTTGAGTGACTTTGAAAATCCAATTGATAAAGATGAAGCTTTCTCTCTCAAGAACCCTCTCTCCCCTCTCTCTAATTTTGATCAAAAAATGGTTAAAAATCAAGGGGAGGGGTGTTTTAATGAACTGGGGTCAGGTTTTAAAATTAGGAAAATAGAAACCCAACACAAGAATGCGATCAGGAATGCGATCGCATTTCTGACATGCGGTCCGCAGAATCAATCGCATAATGTCCCTCAAGATGGGCCAAAATTCAAAACACACTGCCCAGGTATGAGACCATTGTGCGGTACGCATACACGTTATGCGATCACATAATGCATCGCATAGCTTCCCTCCAAAAATCAAAGGCAACAATGCGACATCTATTCAATCCGCAGAACTGAAATGCGATCGCACATTGGACCACATAGTTGACCTCCAATGGGGCAGTGATTTGCCCGGGTATGCAACCATTATGTGGTCCGCATGCACGTTATGCGATCGCATAGTGCGTTGCGTAACACCCACTTTCTTGAAAATTTTATTCTTTAAGTCTCGGGGTACTTTTTACTCAATTTTGGTCCGTTTTAAAATTTTCCACAATAAAAACAACTCGGGGACTCATTCGGGCATCATTTTTAAACAAGAAAATTTTACGGGTCTTTACAAATTATGAGTTGAAGAAAGCGAACAAATTATTCTCAATATTTTCTCCATGAATATATTATATGAATTGTTAATAAATGTAAGGTAGGTGAAATTCACATTTGGCCTTAAGTAATCTTGAAGGAAATAGGCAAAACAATGAGTACGATGTCTCGTCATCGTTATCCTCTATGCACCCGACGTTTCATGCATCTATGTTCGAGAAGGTACTTGGAATTCCTTTGTCTATCATTCAGGTGTAAGATATCGAAGGTAAAGTTAATGGGTAATTGTCTTATGAACGGTACCTAATTGTCATCTTTCTTTAATAAGTTTGGAAGTTGGGATTGCCTTCGTCACGTGCTATGGCCAAGTTTGTGGGTTGAGGAGATCGCCTTGAGGGCTGAAATTGTTGTGGAAAGAAAATATTCTCAGTTGTTTGTATAGTCAAATGGTTGTGGTTGAAAAGGTACTTTCTATGTGTTATGATTTCAAAAAAAGGTGCAGTCAGATACCATTGTTGGTAATGTAGTGCTTGTAATGTTAAGGTTGATTTTATTGATGTATATTGTGATGCTTGTTGAGTTGCGGACATATTGTTAGGACTGGTTTTGGGGTTTTATGGTAGGTGGATAGGCCCAATATACAGGAGAGACTTTAGCAAATTTTTTTTAAATTTAAGGAATTAGTTAAAATTTGGAAATATTTGTGTGTAAATTAACAATTGGGTCACACTGGATGCTTATGGCAGGTCTTGACCCTCATTCAAGGATGAATGATCCTAAGATGGGGAGAATGTAAGGCCCCGTTAAAATTTTCTAATGATTTAAGATTTAAAAATGTGCCAGTGGTATTTGGGAATAACGCATTCGAGTATTAAAGGATACCTATGGGATAGAACCACATCATTTTGAAAAGAAAATATATGTTTAAGGTGTATTGGAAAAGGAGATTCGTGAATGGGGAGAATTTGTGTGCAACATGTTGGATACATTAAATGAAAAGAATATTATTATGTAGGCATGCTTTCATACTTATATGAAGTTTTGGAAGTCAATTGCAGTCTATATCATAACAAGGTGTCAATTGAGGGTGAGTGTAGAAGCACTAAATAGAAAAAGAATAACTGGGAGCATACTAGGAACAGTGCAACGCGCTGATTGTGACATGCTAGGCCTCTCCGAAACATTGAAATGCAGTGACGTATAGGCATTGAGTGATGGCGCTGGCACTGGCACAATACCTCCACCCGGAGACTTTTTAAGTACTCATTTTTGGGGTTCACTTCCCCCATTTAACTTTGATGAATTTTGGAGCTCTTCTCCACTCTCTCATTACCACAAACTTGTCTCTTCTTTAAGGTAAGCAATCCCCATTATTATAGTGTAAACTTTTATTATTTCCACACTAGTGTTGATGAAATCATCCAAAAGGTAATCAAAGGGAGGCTTTTGCAAGATATCTTCCAAAATGTGATCCTACACCCTTAGACTTATATGCGTGGATTTATTATGGGAATATGAGTATGAATTAAGTATTGAGACTCATGTGATTATGATTGGAAGCCATAATTTCTCCCATTTAAATACATAACCATTGTAGAGATTGAAAGGTAATTGTTTGATGAAATGTTTTTGGTTGGGTGTGGATGGATGGTCATGCATGTGATGTTGGAAGTTATAAAATGTTTAGGAATGATGGTGGGATAAATTTTTGGTAAATGGTTGTGGTTGGATGAAATTATTATATGGCTATGAGATGTAAAGGTTTATGCCTACTAGGTGTTTGATAAAATGCCTAGAGGACCTAAATTGTGAAAATTGCTACTAATATTGGTTCCATTTGTTGTTGTTGTTGTTATTGATTTAAGTTGCTTAGTGTATTGGATCGTTTTAGTATCATTAAGGGACAAATTTTAGGTATGTTGGCTAAAGCCTTCTCTTAGAATTGAACCCCACAATATCTATGTGTGTCTCCAGTTGCTCACTATGAATTGAATATTTCAAATAAACTAGTGTCAATATATATCCATATGTAATTTAAATGCTCTTGTCATATTGTACTCTTATTAGAAGAATGTGTTTAAAGTATGACTTGTGTGTCCAAATGCCTTGACATGAAGTTGTGTTTTCAATGAAAGCTAATGACAATTGTGTAAGAAATCTTGACGTTCTTAAGACTATTATGTGTTCTGTCATGGGCGGATTCCCAGCCATGCCCCATGACCACTTGGAGACGCCCTGTGGTGTCCTGGGAGCCTCTCAATGCCTAGCACCACAGACGACCCCGTGGTCTTGGATGCACCAATTGACAAGCGTGCATGTGCCTCTACTGCCCCATTGATATCCCTCGCCAATACCCACAGTAAGAAGCTTCCAACAGCGCCGCGCGCAGATCGTGATTCCAAAGACAAGGTTGCTGACAACGGACCTGTTTCTACCTTGTATAAAACTAAGTCCTTTTCATTGTAAATATAGAGTAATTTTATTCCATGCATTTACATTATGATTCTCTAGCTTATTTGGGTCAAGTCTTGTAACTTTAGTTTATTTTTGTAAGCATTATAAGGGGGGATCAAGCAATCAAAACTTTCTAGCAGCAAATAATTCTCTATACTGGAGTCTCTCCTCCTCGATATTGTGTTGACTTTCTGTAATCGCTTTCATTAATGCAATCAAGCTTTCTTTCAAACCTCATTTTTGTTCTCTCAATTGCTCTTGAAATTGGGTTTCCAGTACGACACTAGCAATCGTGTCTAGCATACGGAGGGGACCTCAGTTGGCAGACGTTAGCTACACTGACTTCAGTTGTTTAGCCGTACGTCTCCCTTCCAAGGAATCACAGGAACGCGCCGTGTAACAGTTGGTATCGGAGCGTAGACTCGACATCGGACGAGGGAACTCATTGTCATTACTACCATTTCTAACCATGGTGAATCATTGGGACTACATTACGGCCCTTGAAGAGACGGTTGACGTATTACGGCCCATCTTGGGTACGATGCCTAAACTAAAAGCCAACCTAATGCAAAGGTTGGAAGACTTAGACCGCATAATGCTGAAGGCCGAAGTTTACATAGAAAACATCAGTCGCGACTCTGAAGGAGACTGGGAAACGGTAGCCAGAATTTTTGGTAAATTGAGGGCCTCCAACAGGAGTGTGCCGAGGATTTAGCTTACAGGTCACAAGAGGCGGACAGGGTGACTGCCATGCAACAAACTATAAACAACTTGACATGCTAGCTCAATGTTATGAATGCTTCTTTACAAAGCCTGCTTCGAGGAGGTGGAAACTAAATCGGGGGTGTTGTGAACCTCACCCTCATGGCATAAAACACGAAGATTGCTTAGACAAAGCCATACAGTGGAGCCCGAAATGCTAAAGAAGTGGAAAACTTTATCTTCGACGCCGAGTAGTACTTCGATGTCGTGGGAGGCCTAGAAGAAGCTAATAAGGTAGAACTGATGGCATGTATCTTCAGGGTGATGCTAAAATCTGGTGGCAGGTGAAGTACGAAGCCATAAGGGCTGGTGAGGATGCTTTGGAGACATGGACAGAATTGAAGGCAGCCATACACCAGTTTTTCCCCAAAAATGTTGAGTACAATCCAAGGCAAAAACTACGGGAGCTCCGCCAGACCAAATCAGTGCGGGATTACGTGCGAGAATTATCCTCGCTCATGCTGAACATACATGACATGGGGGTTAAAGACAAACTCTTCACATTCCTATAAGGGTTAAAACCTTATGCTTGTATAGAGTTGCAATGACAATAGGTAGATACCCTACGCAAGGCGATCCAAGAAGCGGAATGCCTTGGGGACTATCAAGTGGAAACTCAGAAGGATAAGCCTCAACCGCCTATCCGAGCGGGATATAAAGGGGGACAACCTAGCAATGGTGGCCCTAGAAGAAGTGGGGGAGATTGAAGTGCAACAAAATCTAAGGCTCCTTCCTCAGGCAACAATAGTGTTGCGTCAAACAACAATGATCGTGGGAGAAAGCCCTCCTTAGGATGTCATCATTACGGCGGGCGACATTGGATTAATGAATCCACATGCGCAGATGAACGCCCATCAATATTTTGATGATGGGACAGATGACGAAGTAGATTATGCAGACCAGACTGAACCAGTAGGTTCCTTCTATGCAATTGTTGGATATATTTATGAAGCATTAGTGGGAACTAGTGCTGGTATTCGTAAGAAGAAGGACCCCTGCCCAATCACCAAGAAAGGGAAAAAGAAGGTGGATGTGAGGACTCCTATTAAACAAGAGAGGACCTTAATGTTCGTCGAAATGAAAGTAAATAGCAAGCCCATTCGGAAGATGATAGACACGAGTTCTACCTACAACTACTTACCCTCGACTCAGGTGGAGCACCTTGGTATAGTTGTAGGAAAGGGCAGAGGTCGTGTCAGGGCTATTAACTCACCTCCTCAGCCAGTGGGTGGAATAGCCAAAGAAGTACCAGTGAAGCTTGGTCCTTATGAAGGAAAATTCAACTTGTGCGTGGTGGTCATAGATGACTTTGAGTTGATAGTTGGGTTGGAATTCTTGAGGAAAACCAACACCATTCCCATACCATATGCAAACATGCTACTGTTGATGGGAGAAAACGGGGCCAAGACCTGCATTATCCGGTGCATGCCCATAATGATTGACGCCGAGAACATCCCGGCCTTGCAGTTGAAGATAGAGTCACAACACATGAACCCACGTTCCTGGCTACCCTATGCATTGAAGATATAGAACGCTCCTCAGAACCCATTCATACACTTGTGAAGGAGCTACTACTGGAATTTGAAGATGTCATGCCATAAGATATGCCAAAGAAACTCCCGCTTAGGCACACTGTGGACGATGAGATTGAGTTGGTGCCGGGTGCGAAGCCACCCGCTCGGGCGCCTTATAGAATGCAAAAACCCGAACTCACTGAGCTTCAGAGATAGTTGACGAAAATGCTAGACAAAGGGATCATTAGGACCTCCAAGTACCCATATGGGTACCCTGTTTTATTCTAAAAGATACATGATAGTAGTCGACGACTCTCTGTGAATTATCGGGCTCTAAACAAAATCATTGTGAAGAACAAGTATCCTATTCCGCTCATGGCAGACTTGTTCAACAGATTTGGTGGTGCAATGGTGTTCACGAAAATAGAACTAAAGACAGGGTATTGGCAAGTCCAGAATGCTGAGGGTGATGAACACATGACGGCCCGTGTGACAAGATATGGGGCGTTCGAGTTCCTGGTTATGCAGCCCGGATTGACTAACGCTCCAACTACATTTTGCACCTTGATGAACCAATTCTTTTGAGAGTACACTGACGAATTCGTGGTGGTCTACTTGGATGACATTGTGTTTTATAGCCAAACACTGGAAGAACACCTGGATCACTTGTGGAAGGTCCTATCTCGATTGCGGGAGCACAAATTATATATGAAGCTATCCAAGTGCTTCTTTGCTCAAAAACATAATGACTTCCTCGGACATGTCATATAGGATTGGCGGATCAAGATGGACCAATAAAAGATTCACGCTATCACAGATTGGCCGCCACCCAAGGATATCCATGCGTTGAGGGCGTTCCTTGGCCTATGAAATTTCTATCGCTGATTTGTGAAAAATTACTCCCTCATCCCAATTCCATTGACAGAACTCCTCAAGAAGGTCACACCTTGGGATTCGAGACCCAGGCGATTGGAGGCCTTCAATGCATTAAAAGCGGGTATGTCTAGTAGACTCGTCTTGTCCCTCCCTAATTTGGCCAAGCCATTCGAGGTACAAATGAATGCTTTCGACTATGATCTTAGGGGAGTCTTGCTATAAGAAAAGCATCACGTAGCGTACGAGAGTCGGAAGCTAACGGATGCAGAGTGGCGCTATGTCGCCCACGAGAAAGGATTATTGGTTGTCGTTCATTTCTTACGCCTTTGGATGAACTATCTGTTGGGAACCCCATTTGTGGTCAAGACTGAGAACACAACTGTTAGCCATTTCATGACCCAACCGAAGCTGACTGGCCGAAAAGCCCGGTAGCATGAACTCCTAGCTGAATTTCACTTCAACCTAGAGTACTGAAGTGGGAAGACTAATCATGTTGCTGATGCGCTCAGTCGGAGAGCTGACTTAGCGTCTCTTTTTCTACTCGCCACCCTAAGGGGGAGCAAAGTAGCCACCACCATAAAAGACCAGATACATTATCTACTCATCAAGGATCCTGCTGCACAGTATTTGGTTGATCTGGTAGGACAGGGCAAAACTCGCCAGTTCTACATGGAAGATGATTTCCTAAAAGTGAAGGAGAACCAACTTTATGTTCCTAAAGGAGGAGATCTGTGAAGGACTCTTCTGGCATAATGACAGGATACTTTGTGGGTCGTCCATCCTGGTGAGGAACGAACCATGGCATTACTTTGATGTCCATATTATTGGCCTCAAATGTCCGATGACGTTGCTCAGTATGTGAGGACCTGTATGCCAGATGACCATGGAAACCACTAGCCATCCCAACATCGACCTTGGGAAAGCGTTTCCCATGATTTCATCATCGGATTGCCCAAGGTCGGAGATCGCACAATTTTCTTGGTTGTGGTGGATTACTTTTCCAAGTATGCCACCTTCATAGCAGCCTCACAATATATATCAGCAGAAGATACACCTCGACTATTCTTCTCTCATCTCGTGAAATATTAGGGCCTTCCCAAGGACATCGTTAGTGATCGTGACTCACACTTCACTACCAACTTTTGGACACTACTATTTAAGTTCCTCGGGTCAAAATTGAGTCACAACTCAAGTTTTCATCCGTAATGTGATGGCCAGACGGCGTGGTTCAATTGTATGTTTGTGGACTATCTCCGCCACTTTGTAACCAGATCACAGAAGAATTGGGTGAAGCTTCTGGATGCTGCTTAAATGTGTTTCAATTCACAAAAGAGCTCTAGTACAAACAAAATCACTTTTGAAATTGTTACCGGACAGCAACCAGTACGCCCACACACCGCGAATGCACCAAACATGTCAAAATCACCTCGAGTTGCTAGATTCTAAAAATAATGGAAGAAAAATTTGTAGATAGTGCGGAGCTATATTGTCCAAGCCCAAAAGCGGATGAAGAGGCATGCTGATCAAAATCGTCGCTTTGTTTAATACCAAGTATGAGACAAAGTGATGGTCAAAATCCAAAAACGGTACTTGTTTGCTGGAGTCCATGACCCTTTCCTATAGAAAAAATACATTGGACCTTTGTCCATTGAAAGGCGCATTGGGAATGTTTCATACCGGGTGTATACCCCATCTTGGTGGAAAATTTATCCCGTCTTCCATGTCAGCCTTCTAAAACCTTTTGGGGAAGACACGGAGGATCCTTCACGGAGCCAACTCACAATTCCCAGTATTTGAGGCCCCATTTCAACCAGGAAAAGGCGTGTTAAAGCTACTCTTGATGATCGGGTAATTCACGCCTCAAGAAAGGATCACCAAGAGTTCTTGGTGAAATGGCAAGGCTGTGATGTAGAGGAGAATACTTGGGAGAGGGGAACAAACCTCAAAGTCTACACGATCTTAATTGAAGGTTATCTTGCAAGTAATGCTCCAAGGACATCCTCAACTCAGGTGAGGGAGAATTTCATGGGCGGCTTTCTAGCCATGCCCCATGACCCCTTGGACGCGCCCCATGGCATCCTGACAAGCCTCCCAACGCCTAGTGCCACAGAAAGCCCTGTGGCCTTGGCTGTGCAAATTGACAAGTGCGCATGTCCCTATGTCACCCCACCGATATACCGCGACAGCGCCCAGCCACAGGTAGCTGCCAACAGCGCCGCACGCGAAAACAACGCCGTGCGAGCAGACCGTGATGCCAAAGACAAGGTTGCCGAAAACGGACTTGTTTCTTCCTTGTAGAAAACTAATTCCTTTTCATTATAAATGTAGATTAATTTTATTCCATGTATTTCCATTATTATTCTCTAGCTAATTTAGGTCATGTCTTGTAACTTTGGTTTTTATTTTTGAAGCATTATTAGGGGGATCAAGCAATCAAAACTTTCTAGCAGCAAACAATTCTCTGTACTGGTGTCTCTTCCCCCTCGAAATCGCGTTGCCTTTTTATAATATATTTCATTAATGCAATCAAGCTTTCTTTCAATCCTTATTTTTGTTCTCTCAATTTCTCTTGACATTGGTTTCCCCGTACGACACTAACAATCTCATCTAGCATACAGAGAGGACCGTAGTTGGCGGACAACAGCTGCACTAACATCAGTTGCTTAGCCATATGTCGCCCTTCTAAGGAATCTCAGGAAGGCGCCGCATAACCGTTCTTATGTGTGCTTTAATGTCATGAAAAAATGCCTTATTGTTGGAAATCTATGACGAATGTATAAAGTGAAAAGGCATGCATGAAATTCAAAATTTGAAATAGAAAGTGTGAGATATAAAAAATGCCTAGACTTCTAGTCAAATTCGATTAAATATTGTAATGTCAAGTTGTGTGAAAAGCCCCTATGTGCCTTTGATTCTATATTGTTCAAATGTGAAATCAAAAGTCTTGAATGAAGAACCGTGTTGTTATTGATGAATATAATAATGTTGGGATGTAGAAAAGAACTTGAATCATGAGATACGGCCAAGTTCCAAGAATAACCTTATAATTGGGTCCAGTCGTGCCATATAGTAAAAATATAGGAAACAAATGTGAAATTGTGAATATAGTTGATGTCGCAAATGAGATGGCTTAGCTGATTGGGCGAAGATCGGACTCCGGGTAATAACACGGTGGTATCGTGAATGAAATTGTGAATATGGTTGAGGTCTCAAATGAGATGTCTTAGCCAATCAGGCCGAAATCGGATTCCGTGTAATAACAATATGGTATTGTGGATTGTGGCATATTGGCATTAAAAAGACCATCCAACTTAATAATATGGAAACTTACTTGAAAATCTAAGTCATCCTTAACTTAATATTTTAGTGTTATCTACAACTCATATTGCTTTCTTTACCGCGTCCATTTTATTACTATTAATGTTATTGAGGTGGTGTTTAGTTTTCATACTAGTACTATTCAGTAGTACTAACATCCCCTTTGACGGGGCACTGCATATTTAAATGGTTGCAGGTGGTTCCATAGTAGGCAGTGTTGATTAACAATAGTGATATATCCTTTTTTTTTCATATTATTATAATGCTTTGAGGTATAGCCGAAGCCTTGTTGCTGACACTATTATAACACTCTCTTGTATCCTTTACAGGCTCCGTAGACATAGTGTGGGTTGTACATGGGTTCTAGAAAAATCAAACAATGTTGTGTTGTGTTTGGATCACTTGTTCCACTCAAACCATACGAATGTGTGTATTTTGAGACTTAAAAATTATGTATCTAAATAATATAATATTGTATACATGACCTTCCTACTATCTAATTAATGAAATTATGTCTTCTTTTGATCATGGGTGAGTTGGGTGTCAGGCTTGCTCGACCGGGTTCACTCGGTTGAGCCATACGCGCTTCCCAAGTTTGGGGCGTGACACTCGGAGCAAGGTAAGTCTCTTTTCTAACCTTGTAAGAAGGAATTAAGTCTATATGGGAATCAATTTAATGTGTGCTTCTATTTGTGGGGGTTGCGTACGAGGTGACGAGAATCTGTACATAGCTACTAATTGCTCTTATGTCCAGGTAGTCTAGGACCCAAATCATGATGTACTTGCGTTGTTTACAACCTGCTTTAGTTGCTTAAATCATATTAGAACTTGATAATGGAATTGTAAAAGGTTAAACTTCATTTACTTGAGTTTTGGACGGGTCACTTGACCATTAATGAGAATTTGTATTTCTCTGAATATTAGCCCTTTAATAATCTTAATCGGTTTTTTTTAATAGATTTTCTCTTCATGTGGAGCGGGCTGAATGCCTCGGTAACAGATAAATGCATCTATGGTTCGTGCCGTTCGATCCTCGGCAGTGCACAATTAATATTTTTGTATGTTGGATCGGGTCGTACGACCTCGGCATAATTTTGTGTAAAAATTCTTGGAGTCCAATTATAATTGATATTGTTTCTTTGGCTTGAAAGGTTAACTTGTTAAATAATAGAAACTAAATTTTGGATTTATGATCAATGAAAACTTGTTTATTTATTTCTTGTTATTGATTTTTTAATTGTACTTATATAATCCATACTTTATTGTTAGCCATAGCAAGTGTCGAATCCGACCTCTCATCACTACTTCTTCGAGGTTAGACCGAATACTTACCGGGTACGCGTTGATTTACGTACTCATGCTACACTTGCTGCACAATTTGTGCAGGTACATATATATCTAGTGATCTTGTGGGTGCACAGGTGTGGTTATCGCAGGTATTTAGGTGAGCTGCATCCCGTGTTATGAGTCCTCAACACACGAAGTCTCCATCAGAGTTATTTACATTTCCTATCTAATTTGTATTCTAGACAGATGTTGTATTTTATCATATTTTCTAGTTAATGCTCATGCACTTGTGTCACTGGGTTTTGGGGGTTTATACAAGTTATCAACATTTTAGTTCGTGTAAATATGATCATTCATTCTGTAAATTCTAGTTTTACACTATATAATTAATGAAAATTATGATTTCAAATTGCTAAAATGAGTAAGTAAGTTGATAGATCACCGTTGATTTGTCTGACGGTGGTGTTAGGAGCCATCACAACCTTTAGTGAATTTTGGGTCGTGACAGAATTATGTGTCTGTGTTCTCTGAATAGGGAGGAAGTTTCGGCATTTAAGGGAATTGGGAATCGAAAATGACGTAGTATTGGGGTGATACTACGCCACTTAATGGCCTCAGATGTAAAGGGTTTTGGACCGGGTATGGGGCGAATTTGGACGGGTTTGGGCAGGGAACTATGCCAATAGAATTGGCCCAATTTGACCTTTTTTTAGATTTTTGATCAATTGTCTTCAAATTTTAGCCACTTAACCATTAAATCAAATTAATCCTATTTTTGCAGAAGTACCCTGTGCAATTTCATCTAATAATTAACTAAATTTAACCAACAATGACAAATGTATATTTGGTATTTTATATTTTAAACCTACTTTTATCACATGATTAAATCATAGCATGCAGTTAAAATCCTAAACTACACTAAATGAAATACAAAAATATTTTTAGTGATTTTATACGATTTAAAGCATTTTCTAATAAAGAAACATACTGAAATTTCTATAAAAATAATAGAAGCTATTTTTGAGATTTTTAGGAGTAATTTTATATATTGGGCAAAAATTACGTGCTCAGAGTCCCAGAAGCGCTTACTGGAGGCTCACTCGGACATTCTTACACGAACAATTGAGATAGAGCTGCACAGCATTCGCAAATGCTGAAGTCCCCTTTTTATATCTTGCACAGTTATTTTATTCAGACATTCATATTTTTATTTCTGAAGTTGGCTGTAGTAGTTTGTTTTAGTAGCCCATGTACGTGTGACAACATATTTTAGAATTTAATTCGACGGCGTAATGGAAAATATGATCGCTATTTTGAAGTTCTACTATTTTTATTCCTTATTTAATTGCTTTTAAATTTTCTAAAACTGACTAATATGTGGCTAATGTTGACTTGCCTAGTGTATTGGTGAAAAATGGTATGACACATGGACCATCAGCGAGGTGACAAGTGGCATTTTCAATTGAGTCAATAAAAAAAGACGAAAAGGCAAGTGTTTCATCAGAAGAGGTACCGACATTGACAGTTGGAAAAGAAGAAATAGGCACGAGGTGAACGATGAAACTAAAAGGGAAATATTCGTGAATCTGATACAATAAAGAAGGGAAATCGGCATGATCTTGAGTACGAAAGATCCTCAGTTATTATTATAACTGTTACAACAAAATATAGTAATAATAAATCAAGGCAATTAATGTCATTAACAGGCCAGACTTAAGTAGGAAAATTGTTATAATTATGTATCCTTATACAAGGACCCGTTCCTCACTTTATGTGGGTATCTCAATATTTTTCAAAATATGCAATTAGTCTTTTACTATATTCGATTTGAAGTGCTCAAACCGCAATTCATGGAAATATTAGCCGTCAACATTAAACTTTCTTTCCATACATATTATTTCAATTATTTTTCCTACTCTTTGAATTACCCTAAAAGTAAAATATTTTTTGTTATCAGTATCCCAATCTTTTCCTATTATTATCTTTGACCGTAAAATCTATTTTTTGTTAAACAAATTGGTTCCGATGCCGGAAATCTTATAATCTGTTCACTTTCTAAATCTCATTCTTTAGCAAAAACACATGTTTACTGCTAACCAAAATAACCAGATGAATCAACTAGGTGGAACTCCTCCACATCACTCACTCATAACTACTCCTCAGCATTCACGAGAAAGTTCACCTGAAAGTTCTTCTTCACGTACTGATGGGCAACATGGAGGTGAACAGATCGTCGAACATGATGCTTTGAAGTAGTTGATTGCACAACACGTGACAATTCTGAATACTAACACAGCAACAAACTCAACCACCAATGAATACTACCTTGGAAAATTTGCGTTCAGGAGTTTACAATTCTTGAAGTGGAGAAATGCCAAACAAATATCGAGATGGACGATCAAGTACACCAAATAATTCCAATTTACAAAGTTTAGTACTACCATTGCAAAAACAATTGAAGGAGCAAAAGACGCTCATAGAGCAAGTACCTATCATGCTTCTTGTAACAAGGGTGTGGATATTGATAGATATTCACAACAACCTTGGAAGCTAAGTGCAACACCTTTGCCAATTCCCAAAAAGCTTAAGATGCCTGATATCCCCAAAGGTGATAGGAAATCTGACCCACGGGATCACGTTATTGCGTTCACCACATGCATGAAAGGGAATGATTTAACCAAACACTAAATTGAATCAATCTTGGTCAAGAAGTTTGGCGAACCTCTCACGAAAGGGGTGTTAACATGGTACTCACTCTCACCTGAAAACTCTATTGATTATTTTGTTGAGCTTGCAGATTCATTTATAAAAGCACACTTAGGGGCTCAAAAGTTTAAAAAAGGGTGGATACTTTTAAAGTTAAATAGGGAAGTATAGAATTGCTCATAGAGTTCGTAGATAGATTCCAATTTGATAGAATGATGCTGCCACGAGTACCTGATAATTGGGCGGGTACCGCATTTGCAAGCTATTCGAACGAAAAAAGTTCAGAAGAAACTAGGAGGTTGAAAGAAAGTTTGCAGGAGTTTCCTGAAACTTCTTCGAATAATGTGTACAATCGATACAGCACGAAGTTACGGATAGAAGAAGATACGGTTACTCAATGAAGGGTAGACGAAAGACTAGGATCTAAATAAGAGAATGCACGTTTTGATTCAAGATCAAGGCAAAACGAGACGAGTTATTATTCCCGATTCAAAAAGAAACCGGACACCCAAGCCAACGGTTCCAGCACTTAAGCAACAATCGGAGACTATAGTATTAACGGCAGCACTTCTGAATTGGATGATATATTGAAAGGAATGTGAGACAAGGTACAATGTCCAAAAGGGATTAGATCGGATCCAGACAAAAGAAACAGAGAACTTTGGTGCGAGTTTCACAATGATCATGTCCATTGAACATCAAATAGAAGGCTCTTACAAGGGTAAGTTGAATATCTACTGAAGCAAGGCTATCTCATTGATTTCTTCATTGAGAAAGGAAAACAATCATACATTAATTCAGGAGAGAACCACCAAAGCCTCCATCTCCAAAAAGAATGGTAAACGTCATAACCGAGGGAGAAGAAGTTTATGGGGCAACGTACACGGCTGCGAAAAAGAAATCAAAGGTCACCGTTACCCACGAGAAACGAGTTCGCCAAGTCTTGGAAGGAGACAACATAGTGTTTGATGACGAAGACGCGGATGGCTTGATGATTCCTCACAATGATGCACTGGTATATCTTTACTTGTACATGATACTAATGTTAAACAAGTTTTGATTGAACCAGGTAGCTCAAAACATGATTTTATTGAGAGTGGTAAATGAAGTGCAAGTGAATAATACCAAAATCACAATCATTATCTAGGTTCGATAATTCAAGCGTTGTTACGAAAGGGGAAGTTGTATTAGCTATATTTGCAGAAGGTATCATCAAAGACACAAAGTCCCAGGTAATAAACGCAGACATGACCTATAATATAATCTTGGGTAGGCCATGTATTCATGATATGGATGTTATCCCGTCCATGTTGCATCAAGTCATCAAATTCCCGTCACAGTGGGGGATCTAACAAATCCGGGGTGATCAACAAGCATCACAAAATATTAATTCAGGTGGTGATTGCAAGTATAACATCCAAATGATGCATATGCGAAATAGAAATTAAGGAATTTAGTTGGAGACAATTCTATTCACACCTCAACTGAAAATCAACAAAGTCAAACTGATATGGATTCAAGACCTGGCATGATTTAAGAGCCGGAGGAAAATGAGAATACCAAAACAACCATGGAGGAGCTCGAATCTATAATATTATTAGTATGTGCTAACGCAGATTGCTTTGCTTGGTCGCATTCAGATATGACAAGTATACCATCGGAGACGATGACCCATACCGAGGGAACGAAATTATGAGTCACCTATCTAGTATGTGAGGGATTCCCCCATACGGATCCCCTTATTTCAATGGGGGAGGGGTCATACCTTCCCCTCCCGCTTCGTGTTGAATGAGGATTCCACCTGTCCAGTAGAAGAAAAAGGCTCAAGGAGCATTTAAAAATAAAGTAATTTAGGATGAGGAAATTGGTTTAATACGAGAGGTAAAGTAACCTGACTGGTTAGGTAATACTGTTTTGGTTCCAAAAACGAATGGAAACTGGCAACTCTATGTAGATTATATTGATTTAAATAAGGCTTTCCCTAAAGATTCATTTTCCTTACAACACATAGACCATTTAATTGATTCTACTGCAGGACATGAGCTTTGGAGTTTTCTAGATGCTAATTCTTGTTATAATCAGATAAAAATGGACACTCAAGATGAGGAAAATACCTCACTTATCATAGACAGAAGGACATATTGCTATAAATTCATGCCATTTGGCTTAAAAAAAGCTGGAGCAACGTATCAATGATTGGTGACAAAACTTTTCAAGAACACTTGGGACAAGCAATGGAGGTCTACATAGATGATATATTGGTCAAGTCAACACAGGCAGGGGACAATTTTCAACATTTGGCTGAAAACTTTGAAATTCTCCGCAAGTACAACATGAAGTTGAACCCGGAAAAATACGCTTTTGGTATGAATTCAGGTACATTTTTGGGCTTTCTTGTTTCTAATAGATATATTGAAGTAAATCTCACACAGAAAATTGAAGACATACCTGATGTACTAATGAGCAAGAAATAAGTACATAGATTAACATGTAGGGTAGCGGCTCCATGAAGGTTTTTATCCAAATCATTGGAAAAATGCTTCAACATTTTTCAGGATTGGAAAAGAAAAATTAGTTTCAGTAGACTGACAAATGTCAACAAGCTCTGAAGGATTTAACTTGGTACTTGTCAAAATTGCCCATGTTAGCAAAGCCAAAACATGGGGAGAGATTACTCGTCTACCTTGTTGTATCAAAAGTGGCAATAAGCGCGGTAATGCTACGTGAAGATAAAGGTAAATAATCTACAATCTATTATGTTAGTAGGTCTTTACTAGATCATGAGACACGGTACCCTCACATAGAAAAAAACTTGCATTAGCTTTAATTATGGAATCAAGGAAGTTATGACCTTACTTTCAATATCATCCTATTTCTGTTGTAACTGCTTTTTCAATAAAGAATATATTACACAAGCAAGAATTATTATGAAGGTTAGAAAAATAGGCTGTAGAGATTAGTGAATACGATAATATATATCAACCTAGAACTGCTATAAAATCTCAGGGTTAGTAGACTATAGCTCGAGCTTGATTTCTGACGCGGAAAAAGAGCTACGAATATTTACCGGAGCTAATTCGAGACTTGGACGGTTTTTACTGACGGTACCTTAAATTAAAGGAGCGGGTTTAGGAATTATTTTGATCCACCTTCACAGCTAGTAGTCAATCAAATGCAATGATCTTATGTTGCAAGAGAAACACAGAAGCAGCAGTACCTCAGAAAGGTATGAGAATTACTGAGGCAGTTCCATACATGGAAAGAGATAAAAATACCCAAAGAGGAAAATTCACAGGAAGACGCATTGGCAAATCTCGCGCCCGTCGTTGATGCAACAAATGCAGAAAATGTTGTTGTGGTACACTTATTTCATTCAAACCACGACAAAACCAAGAATGAGGTAAATTTCAATAACTTAACTTGGGATTGGAAAAATAATTTTTTGAACTTTTTGCAATGATTTTTTCTCGAAGATATAAAAAATCCATATTGCTACGATTGAATGATGCTCAGTATTGCCTGATACGGGGAATTCGTATCGCAAAATGTTTGGTGGACCTATAGCAAGATGCGTTGGACCTTCACATATAGAACACGTTGTTACACTTCATGTTTTCTTATGCAGAAGTATGCCATAAGTAAATTGATATAAGCTCAGCAATGAGATGTTACATCCCGCATTTTTGCACGTTAGAATTTCATCGTAAGTTAATCGACATAAGATCGGGAATGAGATTATTTTTGAGATTATAAGTATTTTACTATTTTAAATAATTAACAAGTAAATTTGTGAAGGTTAAAGGGTAAGCAAATCGAAGAGAATGAGTTTCACTGAAAAGTTGTCAGTTTCGGCTTAAATATGGTCCAAGCTATAATACCCCGTATTTATGGACTAGTTTCATACAAGGTACCACATGACCATGATAGTGAGGTGTATAAGGTATGTTAAAAGTGAGTAGCATAATTTAAGATAATTCTTAGTAACGTGGGTAATTGGTTAATTATCGATTAATGGGAGATTAACTAGTTAATTATGAGTTGGTGGGTGAGTAATTAAGGCTTTTAGATAAAGTCTTAACGTGGTAGCCCCATTTTTTACTCTTAAGTCACATTTCAAGGTGGCAAAAATTGCTAAGATTTATGGCCAAGTCATCATCAAAGTGGGTCCCACAAGATGTAACTTTATGACTTGATCTCTTACCTTATTAAAAAGTGATGCAAAGATTTGATCTCTTACCTTATTAAAGGAGTGACGCTAAGACTTGCTAAGGAACGGTTGGAGCTCAATAATTTCGTATTAAATTGCAACATCATGAAATAGTGATTCTAAGAGAGCACGGTACATTCTTTCTCAATAATATCATATGTATTTTGCTCTACTTCGATCCGTCGTTAAGTGATTTGTCACAAATTGACGTATGTTAGAGGGATTGTCGAGAGAATTGGATCAGGTATGTTGAGGTTATCCCTTATTTCCTTTTGGCATGATCCATATTATAAAAACCAAACGAGCAAATACATAACTTCCATAAATGACTCTATTCATAGAAATGCTAGAGATGCGTATGTTCTTGATTCCCCGTGTGTCCTATTATTCTATCATATGTTCATGGCTCTCAGATAATACATAAGTTGATAAAGTTATACTTCATGATATTAATCAAAGGTATAATGGTCTTATGATATTCCAAACGATTTTATTGACGTACTTCTAATGCATTTCTTTCATTTATACGTGCACATTGACCCATGACCAGATGGTGTTATATATGCGTATATATGTATGTGTGTGTGTGTGTGTGTATATGTGTGTCTGTGTGTGATATGGGAATAGGTTACGGTGTTATATACGTACCTCGACCTGATCAACTGGTATGCGTTGATGATTTTCCCACAGTGGTCGAGATGATATGCTTTGATGCCCTCAGAGGCTTGATGATGTTATAAATGCATATAACATTGCATGGTATGACATTTATATGCATATGCATTACATTTTAAATATTAAATTATTCATAGAGCTATTCAGAATTACATGTCGAGTCTTTTACACTATGTTTCTCTTATGTCTATTATTTATTAATTTTCATTACTTACATACTTGGTACACCATTTGTAATGTCCTTTTTCCTGGGGACGCTGCGTTTCATGCCCTCAGGTCCAGATAGAAAGGTCGAGAGTTCTCCAAGTAGGCTATCAGCTCAGCGAAAGATGTTGGTGCGCTTCATTTCTCCGGAGTTTCTTATTTGTTCAGTATTATTAGGACATGTATTGATTTATATGGTTGCGCGCTGTGTCGACCTTTATGACAGTTATGTACTCTTTTAGACTTGCAGACATATGTCGTGTACGTGAAATATTGTATGGCCTTGTCCGCCTATGTTCAGTGTATGAGTGATCATTTGGTCTTATAGGCCAATATGTCATATGTATAAGTTTTTATTCCCTCATGCTTTACTCCTGTTAATTTACCTATGATAAAATTATATGAAAGATACTTTACGTTGGCACTCGGTTGAGTAAGGTTCCGGGTACCTGTCGCGGCCCATCGGTTTGGATCGTAACAAAAGTGGTATCAGAGAAGTTCTATTTTAGGGAGTCTACCAGCCGTTTCTAGTGGAGTCTTGTTTATGAGTGTGTTGTGCACCACACTTATAAGTAGGAAGCTACAGGGCATTTAGGACTGTCACTCTTTCTTCTTACTCTAGATCGTGTGACACAGCTCACTTATATGAATTCAAACTCCTAACTTCTATATTATTCGTAAGAAGATGATACATACATCCAGAAAGACACTTGGTAAGAGATTGAATATGGCTATGGAAGAGTTGAGTCAGGGGAACTCAATTTTTCGTGATGCTTATGATCAATAAATGTAAGGTTTTCAGCAGATCATGTGTGTACTAAGACGTGTAAGCTTCTTGATAAGGAGCCTTAAGGCAAGAATATGTATCAACCCTATGGTGAAAGGCAATGAGAGGTTTTCAGTTAATGAATATTATCAGTATTACAATTAAAGCGGAGGAATATAAGACTTTTGAGTTACCTTCAACGTTAACAGAGGTATGTACAATTTGCCACACCTATCTCATTTATGCCGTATGGGGGCTAACAAAAGAACTATAAGAGAAGGACAAATATCAGGATCCAACTGGGGTTAGAGTAACCCAAAATGGTGGATGGATTGTTTATGTTAGTTGACATTTCCGAAGGATATTGCAAATATTCTACTAGATCTCCTTGTGAGACACCCAGATCGTGCACTCTAAAAAAGTACAGCTAGATTTGAGTACTACAAAGGTAGGCGCTGGAAGCCTTGAAGGGATAAATATTACCTTAGTGTGGCTCTCGTCCCTAGTAGAGAAAGAATGTTAGGCAATTCGAACAGCCAATGGATGGAGAAAGGGGAGCTAAAAGAAAATGAATTACTTGTTCGAGTTTTCAGAATAAAGTGATAGACATAGATGTTAGCGGGAAAATAGAATAGAGTTAATGAAGAATTATGAGTAACATCTGATACATGGATGACAACGGAAGATCAAAAAGATGACAATATTACAAAGTCTATAGTCAAGTGAAGGAAAATATGAGAGGTGACAGGCCTTGAGGAAACAAAAGAATATAGGTCATAAAGATATCCTCATTTCGAGAAATAAGTTCGTGACTCTAACGTTATTACCAAGAAAAATTTTAGACCCTAGAGTAATAAATATCAGTATGGACTGGTGAACAAGATAAACTAGACATGAATTAGGGACTGAGTAATTTGATAATAGTCGGCATCATGAGAATTTTTGATATTGCATTCCGGTGATAATAGAATAGATGATAGAAGAATAACCTTTAAAGGTCATTCAGAAAGATGCTTCCCTAAAGCAAGAAATGTGAGAAAAGTTAAGCTTAAGGGACCGTATGTGCCAGTTACACTAACTGTCACCCTTGCGCGTAAGGAATTTCGTTATCCTTGATACAGAAGGATTACCACAAGGCGAGTAAGGGTCATCGATGATGTGAAAAGACGCCAAAGATGAAGAGGTAAAACATCTATACGTAGATCGTCGTAGCACTAAATCTTGGTACTCCTCTAAAGGGGAAATATTGAGTGATGTGGCATTAAGTAAGAATTTAGTGGTTCTAGTAACTATGGAATGGTAAGGGAATAATGCGATAAAAATGAGAAAGGAATGAGATTGCACTTATCTGAGTCCTACATATATGCTACGATTCCAAAACATTATGCAAGTATGACGTCAAGGAAAGAAACTAAAGGTTCCTGCCCGGGATGTTATTGATAAATAAGGAGCCAGTGCGAGAGGTAAGTTAAGACCGAGGAAATAACCGATAAATATTACGCAGAATATTGATATGAGAATGGGCCAACGAGTAGTTAGTAGTATTGATATTACGTAGACAACCCTCATCGGGTCCAACGCCATTTTTCAAAATCAAACAAATTGACTTTAAGTAAAATCGGGTGACGCCATTATAGCCTAATAGCCCAAGTGGGGCGCCGGAAGGCCGTTTGGCAAGAATAGCCACCTACATTTTCAAAATTTCGGCCCAATTCGCGAACACTGCTTTAAAAGGCCGTATTCGCAAAAGTAGTCCATTGTCTTTAAACCTTTTTCCCAAAATGACACTTTTTCGAAAATTTTCTGTGGTCTTAATAAAAGAACGTATGTG
>MDKI01202023.1:0-33962 GCA_005239505.1 Nicotiana paniculata
TTGTCATTTGTACATCTAGATCCTCGAATAAGATAATATGAACTTGAAGTTCATAAAAAGATAGTTCATCTGCAGTATATTGCAAACCATGCAGACGCATTTGCTGACCCAAAGAAAGTAACTATATTCTCATTGCAAATGCTCCCATTAAGTCCTAGAAGGACAAAGTCTATGGTACGCTTAAAGCGATATAGACAAATGGGTTTCAAATAAACTTCTTGATAAAGAAGATGAGCAAATGATCATAATAAAGGAGGCAAGTGATCTAGAAGATCTCATGACATAACACTTCATAAAATCTCAAGAGAGGTTCAGGTACCTGCATATATGAATGAAGAAGTCTCTATGTCATGTCTATATGAAAATAAAGAGGTTGGAACCGATATAAAATGTTTGTCGACGACATTTATAATAGCGCTAAATATATATGAGGATCTTAAGTCTGGAGAAACAATTCAAGTAGAATTGGTTTCATATGAAAGACATATAGTTTTGGACCAACATCAAACACTTAAAAGTATAAAGTCAATGATATGTGCAATCGGTTTTTGATATCTTATTTGTCTAGAATGACATAAAAACTTGATATGCATCTAATTAAAGTCTATTTATATGGCTTATATGACGATCCCTGAAGAATTTAAATCGCTTAAAGCATATACAATATTTGGTCATAAAGTACCATATCCTAGGTGCTATTTGTGCACATATGTATCTTGCTATAACTATAAGTATGATAATGTGATAGCGAGGATTTTCAAGGTGCAACATTTTCATTGAAGTTAATATAGATGATTTATTCATCAAATCTCTGCTGACGTCAACCTTCAAGAAGCTAGTGCACAAGATTGGGATGCGAAAGCTCAAGGATGTGAATTGATGCTCTCATCAGGGGGAGTTAATGCATGTTGCACTCTTTTTCCCTTACAAGGTTTTGTCCCACTGGGTTTTCCTTGCAAGGTTTTTAACGAGGCAACCAAAAGGCACATTTCTAAACATGTGTACTCTTTTCCCTTTTCTAGAATTCTTTTTCCCATTGGGTTTTATTTTAGTTAAGGTTTTAACGAGGAAAATTATTTGTTGAATAGACATTCAAGGGGGAGTGTTATAAATAGAACTCTATTTAGAGTGAATTTCTATCTTTTAGAGAGTTCTACTTTGTGGCTAAGTCATTTTTCTCCCTATAAATAGAGGGGTCTTACCCCATTGTAAATCATCCCAAAATTCAATAAGAATTTTCTCTCTCTTTCTCTGCAATATTGTTCTTGTTCTTTATTGTTTCATAACAATGTCGTCGTTCTTGGTTTTGGTAGATTTGTTTGGTTGCCGAAGTAAATTTCACGTGTTTTGGTATTTCCACTCCTATTAATTTGACAAGACTGTTTACACGGATAACAATTGAATTTATACGTGGTTTTAAGGACACGTGATTTTACTTGGCACAAACTGAGAAAAATATGTAAATTGATATCGAATTGACTGTAAAGGAAAATAAATGCAAACCAAAAGAAACGTATAGCTTTGGCCCTCGAGCTAGGTCACCCTCGAACCAAATAAAGATTCTACTGAAATATGAACAAAGTAACAGAATATTGAAAGCTTAAGAGAATGTAGTATATTGCTTTATATTGCGTAAATGTGATATCTTTTACAAATGATCAGACCACCTTTATATAGTAGGGGAGTCCTACTCTTGATACAACTCTAAATACAGTAAGAAATCTCATGATTGGCTAATTAATCGGCCTTATCTTGATTCGTGTCGTGATTTTCGCCGTGATCCTTGTTCGATTATGGATTTTTCGGCTTCCTGTTACTTGACTAAGTAAACTTCCATTGGTCTCGCTCGATCTCTATCTTCGTACCATGGCTCGATATAACACGAGGTTGAACCTCTACCTATCATGTTCCATTCTCGATTAGTCATACGAAGGGAAAGCCTGTTTTGACCGTATACATATAGTCCCCTCGTTTCTTGAAAAAAAGGTGATGAGAAATGAAAAGAATTTTCGAACTCCGTCTCGAAGGGTAATGACGTCAGTGACGAGCCCCATCATGACTTAAGCGACAAAATGTCCCGTCAATCCAGTTACCAAGGCATTAAATGCCTGTCAGTTTCCAGTCGGCCACTACCTGTTCTGAACCGTCGTCAGCGACGTATAAGAACTCTAGACCTTCTTCATTTAAACTTTTACACTCAAAGCTCTTCCTACCCTTTCCTTTCCTTCAAAAAATCCCTTTGCTTCATAATTTTCATACCCAAATTTCTTGAACTCTAATCAACCGCACATCATCCTAGCCTTTTTTTTTCTCTTGTTCATTAATGGCTAAAACTTCCAAAAATGTACCAAAAAAGGAGGCTGCTTCTTTATCACGGCCCGCCGGTGATGAGGCTGCGGCGGAGCCCCACCCTGAGGAATTCGTTACGACAAGGTGCCCAACTGTTGCTGTCTTCAAAATCGAGAAGACCTCCTCGGTGCCAGGCCGATGTGAACCGGTCTCGAGGTATATATGCGCTATTACTAAAGACATCCTCAAAAAGGTTAAAGAAGAGTGTAACTGGGCTAACAAGGATGTAGTAGTTCCTTCTCCTGAGGAATCTATCACCATTCATGTGGATGGGTATCTAAGTGTTTACACTTACCCCTTCACGTTGGGTCCCTTAGACCCCATCATAATCACCTTCTGCAAGAGATACGACCTCACCCTAGGCCAAATCCATCCTTATTTCTGGAGAATAGTGATTCTCCTTCGATTCTTCACAAGCAAAATCGAGGGATGTCCCTTCAACCTCGATCACCTCATGCGCATCTACAGACCCCGTATCTATCGAGGAGGACTGATAAAGATTGCCCGCCGGGCCAGTAGGGCCCAATTCTCCATCATAGATGAATCTTGGGATCGAGGTTGGATGGGCCGATTAGTCCGAATAAGGATTTTGGACCTGATCCCTGCTGAAGACATGCCGTTTCCTGAGAAGTGGAACATGAAACGTAAGTACACTTTACCTGGAACGTTTAATTTGCTGCTTCACTTCCTATCTTCTTTCCTTATCTTTGTTTTGGTGTTGCAGCTGTGGCCCAGATACTGGACCCGATTTTGGAACTAAAGCAATGGGTCGAGGGCCTAGTGTCATAGAGAACCTACTCCAAACGTTCCTGGATGGAGTTGTCAAAGGGTCGATGGGAGGCCCGTAATCATGGTAAGTTTCTGCCTCGGATTTATTATTGTTCCGGCCTCTTCTCGAACTCACTTGTCTTTTTTTCTCTTGTAGGTCTCAGGAAAGATGTTGCAATGAGACCCCCTTCTGGTGATGAAGAAGTCCTTCCCCAATCACAATCTCCAAAGCAGGCAAAGGAGAAAAAGATAAAAAGGGCTATGAGTCCCCTGGGCTCGAAAAAGAAAAAACCGGCGAGGAGGCCCCGCAAACCCAAGGTGGACACCGGTGTTATTTCCTCGGACTCGATCCACCGATTAAGGGATGAGTCCGAAGAAGAAGAAGAATAATAATAAGAAGAAGATAACTCCAAGTTAGTGGCCCATGTGCGGGCTACTGCTTCAATACAAAAGTCCTCCGAACCGGAGGAGGTTGATGGGGGAGCTTTGTTCGAAGTCCCTGCATCAGAAAGAGTAGAGGCCACCCCGTCCCCAGTTAAGATGGTCAAGAGAAAGACCGGGGCGGGGCTTCCCGAGCAGTGGAAGAGGTCCCGAGGGACGAGCTTGGGGTGATTGACATTTCGGTATTCCCTCAGGTTTCAGATGCTATGATCCATGAGGCCAACATGTTTGGAAGCCTCTTTTATGAGGGTCTTCAGGGGGGGACGATATTCACGGCTTCTTGGACGGGATTGAGTTTGCTACCTCGGAGGATATCACCGGTTCAGTGATTTACCGGTGCCGAAGATGTTACCGTCATATGGCTCTACTGGATCTTCATCGAGCCCGAGACCAGTGGACCGATTCCCGGCCCCAAGTGCTAACCCAGACCGTAGGCGGAACATAACGCTTAGTGTCCCAGAGGATGCTCAGGTCTTCTCTCCCCCTGTTGGAATTGCTAGCTATTTGAGAGGCTTGGCGACCGAGGAGGACCAATCCATGATAAATGCTGTGGGAGGCTCTTGCTTGTTTAATGAGGCTCAACACGCTCTGAATCGGGTAAATTCGAGAGTCTCTTATTTCTTTTAAACTTTAGAATTGTAGGTTTATTCTAAAATTTTCTTCCTTGCTTGCAGGCTTCGGTGTTGCATCACGAGGCTTTCCTCAGAATTCGGGAGGAGCGCGAGGCTGAGGTTCAGGACCTCACAGAGAAAAGTGATACCTACAGTATTCTTAGTGAGAAGCTTCAGGCTAATTTGGTTTCGTCTCGGGATGAGCACACCGATATGGCTGAGCAGGTATTCCGAGTACTTAACGATAGTGAAGAAGAGTTAGAGATAACGACTAACGATTCAATTCTGCAGGTCCGACAGAGGCTCGAGCAGATCGGACGAATCCAAAAGCAGGTGGACGATATACAGGCCGAGGCTGAGGCATTCAAGAAGAACATGGATATCCTAGCCTAAAAAAAGGAGACAGTCCAAGCACAATTGGAGTCGGCCGATATTCAGCTCCAAGCTGCAAAAGAGAAGGCCTCGGTGTAGGCCGAGAAGATCAAGGAATTTTAGTCTCAGCTGGATTTGGCCATTTATGATAAAGCAAGCTTGGCTAACGAACTCGAAGCGCCAGTTCTGAGGTGGCCACGACCATCATCAAAGCTGATGATAAAGTGGCCCAGTTTAAGGACGTCAAGGTCATCCAGGCCAAGGACGAGATCATGGTAGATCATGCAAAATGGAAATCTCGGAGGGAAGCCCTTGAGGAAGCTCATGCCCAGGGCTTCGATATTATGGCCGAAATAAAAAATGCCAAAGCAGAAGAAGCCCGGGCCCGGAAGCAGGCCTTTGCTGAGGAAGACTCCGATAGCCTAAGTGAATCCGAGGTCGGGGAAGATCTCGAGGCTAGAGATGCAACCTCCGATGAAGTCCAAGCCACTTAGTTTGTATTTTTTTTTTATTTTTACACTTTTTATGAGGCCGTTTTGGCCGTTGTAAAATTTTGGATTAGGCCGATTTGGCCCTTGTAAAAAATTATTCTGTATAAATATAAGGATTTCTTTTTCCCTTTCAGCTCTTAAAATTTTCCTGTGCTTTGTTATTTGCACTCACAAAGGTTAAAATGCCTTGGTATGAAATAATAAGGTTGTGCTCGAGGGTTCGAACAAACCTTGCCTTTATTGCCTTTCAGGGTTAAGGCGTTATTGGGGTTCGATGTTATCGAAGTTTTTCCCCCGAAAATGTCTTAAGTTTGAGACTGTCGAGGGTAGCCTTTAAAAAAGGTTGTGAAAAAAAATTTCTTTTTCGAAGGCCTATATTTGTTACGGATTTCGGATGTCTCCGAGCCGTGTTAAATTGGCCGTAGCCTTTTAGTTCGGGAACTGCCTATTTGGGATTATTTTTCCATTTTATCCGGGCTTGCCCGAGATAATAATCCCCGAGTGGGGTGGCCGTGGCCTTTAGAAATCAGGGAGTTGCCTGGTAGGTCTTTTGCCCCCGAGGCCCGATGGCTTGGGTTGTTTTAGTTGGACGGCAGTCCCCGAATGAGGGAGTGGTTGTTCGTATTCCGGTTAAGTATTGCCCTTGAGCTCGTTATTTTCAGAAGTACGAAGCTCTTTAAGAGATGTAAAGAGTAAAAATTTTTAAGCATAAGATGTTTGCAAGGAAAGTACTTCTCTTTATTCTTAATCAAAACAGTCATACATGTGTACATGTTTATGCTAGGGCTCGAACAATCTATGTGGGCAGAGTTCGTTTTGACTGTTTGGCCATTACAATAAGTCCTATTGATCGAGACCCTTTATGAAGTAGTTTCCTCGCTAGAGTTGATATTCGAAGATGACGCCTATCCGAGGGTAGCCCCTCCCAGTATTCGAGGTTGATTGCAAAGGAACCTCAGATATTGTAGAATTGATCTTCTACGCGGATTCGTAATCAGGCTTGATTCTAAGTTAGCACGATTCATTGTTGCCTCGTTAAAAACCTCGCCGAAAAACCCATTTGGGAAAAAAATGGTCTAAGGGAAAAAGAGTGCAGCACGTGCTTTCAGACCTAAAGACTTCGTTCCGTTTGCCAAAAAATCCATCGTCGATTCTTGTTGACCACATGCAAGTGTTAGTCAGAAATAAAAAAGAAATAGAAAGGGGTCGTAGCTTAGTAGTAATATCGTTTTATATGAGATATGTTCCAATTGCTCGGCAGTTTTTCTCCACTCATCGTTCCGAACTTGTAAGACTCTATTCCGGTGACCTCAAGAATCTGGTACGGTCCTTCCCAGTTCGGACCCAATTTTCCTTCGTTCGAATTTCAGGTGTTTAGGGTGACTTCCCTTAGCACTATGTCCCCGATTTTAAAATACCGAAGATTGGCTCTTCGATTGTAGTATCTCTTGATCTGTTGTTTTTGGGCAGCCAATCGAATGAGAGCGGCTTCAGGCCTTTCATCCAATAGTTCTAGGATCTTATTCATAGCCTCGTCATTTGACTCATTTGTTGTATATCAGAACCTGATACTCGATTCTCCGACCTTGATCAGTATTTGGGCTTCGGCACCATAAACTAATGAAAACATGGTAGCCCCGGTACTGGACTTCGATGTTGTGTGGTATGTCAAAAGAACTTTGGGTAGAATTTTCTTCCACTTTCCATTGGCGTCGGTTAGCCTCTTATTAAGATTTTTTATGATGGTTTTGTTGGTCGATTCAGCTTGCCCGTTCCCACTAGGATGGTAAGGTGTTGATAGGATCCTTTTGATCTTGTTATCCTTGAGAAATTTGGTCACTTTGCTGCCGATGAACTGTTTTCCATTATCACATACAATCTCGGAGGGCATCCTGAATCGGCATATGATGTGATCCCAAATGAATTCGATGACTTTCTTCTCCCTAAATTTCTCGAAAGACTGTGCTTCAACCCACTTAGAGAACTAATCAGTCATAAATAAAATAAATTGAGCTTTACCTGGGGCCCATGGAAGAGGGCCAACGATGTCCATTCCCCACTTCATGAATGGCCACGGGGACAAGAACGAATGGAGTAGTTCCCCGTGTTGCTGAATCATCGATGCATGTCTTTGGTACTTGTTGCATTTTCGAAAAAACTCTTTCGCATCTTTCTCCATGTCAATCCAATAGTACCCGACTCTGATTACTTTGTGGACAAATGATTCGGCACAGGAATGATTTCTGCAAGTGCCCTCGTGAACCTCCCTCAAAACATATTTAGTATCTCCTGGTCCCAGACATATTGCTAGTGGACCATTGAACATTCTTCTGAACAAGGTTACCTCTTTGGACAAGGTGAATCTCGATGCCTTTGTGCGCAAGGCTCTCGATTCTTTTGGATATGAGGGGAGCTTCCCGTTCTTCAAATACTCTATGTATTTTTGTCTCCAATCCCAGGTCAAACTCGTGGAGTTTATCTCGGCGTGGCCTTTTTCGATCACTGACCTCATAAGATGCACGCAACCCCCGAATTGAGTTCGTTGTCTTCGACCGATGACCCTAAGTTTGCGAGGGAATCAGCCTCACTATTCTGATCTCGAGGCACATGTTTCAAAGTCCATTACTTGAATCTGTGTAAAGTTACTTGTAGCTTATCCAAGTATCTTTGCATTCGTTCTTCTCGAACTTCAAAGGTTCCGTTAACCTGATTCACAAAGAGGTGAGAGTCACACTTGGCTTTGATCACCTCTGCTCCTAAGCCTTTGGCAGGTTTAAGACCTGCAATCATGGCCTCATATTCGGCCTCGTTGTTAGTCAATTTTACAGTTCTACTAGACTACCTAACCACGTTACCTGTGGGTGGTTTTAGCACGATGCTGAGTCGGGACGATTTTGCATTCGAAGAACCGTCCGTAAATAGGGTCCATATTCCCGAGGATGTTCCCGAGTTTACTAATAGTTCTCTTTAAACCTCGGGTACTAGGGCCGGCGTGAAGTCAACCACGAAATCTGCCAAGATTTGAGACTTAATGGTTGTTTGGGGTCGATATTCAATATCATACCCGCTGATTTCTACGGCCCATTTGGCCAACAGCCCCGAAAGCTCGGGCTTATGCAAAATATTTCAAAGTGGATAAGTTGTTACAACACATATGGGGTGACATTGAAAGTATAGTTTTAGTTTCCTAGAGGCGCTTATCAAAGCGAGCGCTAATTTTTCTAGGTGGGGGTACCTAGTTTTGGCCTCACCTAAGGTTCGACTAACATAATAGATAGGGAATTGCGTACCTCGTTCTTCTCGAACCAGGACTCCACTTACCATTATCTCAGATACTGCCAGATACAAGTAAAGATGTTCGTCTGCCCTCAGCGTGTGAAGTAGCAGTAGGCTCGATAAGTACCGTTTAAGCTCCTCCAAGGCTTGTTATCATTCCGGAGCCCACGCTAAGTTGTTATGCTTCTTCATAAATGAGAAGAATCGATGACTCTTATCGGATAACCTCTAGATGAATCTCCAAGGGCGTCTATGCGCCCAGTTAACCTTTATACCACCTTTACGTTGTCTACTACCGTGATGTCCTCAATATCTTTGATCTTGTCAGGGTTGATTTCAATTCCTCGGTTGGATACCATGAAACCGAGAAATTTTCCTGATCCGATCCCGAATGCGCATTTTTCTAGGTTCAACTTCATTTTGTATTTATTCAGTATACAGAAAGTTTCCTGCAAATGCTTCAAATGGTCCTCTGCTCGTAAGGACTTAAATAGCATGTCATCAATATAAACTTCCATCGATTTCCCTATTTGTTCATCGAACATCCGATTTACTAGACGTTGATAAGTGACATCAACATTTTTTAATTCGAATGGTATTACATTATAGCAGTAGGTACCATACTTAGTGATGAACGAGGTCTTTTCCTGATCTTTCGGGTTCATCTGTATTTGGTTGTACTGAGAATAGGCATCGAGAAAACTGAGGATCTCGTGGTCGGCAGTGGCATTGATCATGCAATCGATATTAGGAAAAGGAAAAGAATCTTTGGGGCATGCTTTATTTAGATCTTTGTAATCTACAAACATTCTACGTTTGTTTCCCTTCTTAGGGACTACTACTACTACTACTACGTTTGCTAACAGTTCGGGATATCTTACTTCCCGGATGAACCCTATTTTAAGAAGCTTGGTTACCTTGTCTTTGATGAAAGCATGTTTGACCTTGGACTGGGGTCTTCTTTTTTGCTTCACCGGATGGAACTTCGGGTTCAAGCTTAGTTTATGGGTGATGATTTCTGGTGGGATCCCTATCATATCGATATGGGACCAAGCAAAGAAATCCATGTTATATTTAAGGAATTGAATAAGTTTTCTCCTGAGCTCGGGAGTTAGCCTCGTGCCCAGGTATACCTTTCGTTCGGGCTGGTGTTTGATCAGTATGACTTGTTCCAACTCTTCGACCGTTGGCATGGTGGCATCGGAATTATCGGGGACTATGAAGGATCGAAGGACCCCACAATCATCATCTTCGTCAGTCCCCTGCTTCTCTGGTTGGGTCGAGGCCGGCGTCTGTGGTTGCTATTTGGCCTCTTGTTTTCCCTTCGAATTTGACCCTTTCGTTGAAGAGAGTGCCGATATTGGCATCACTTCGTCGACGACAAATATTTCCTTGGTTGCGGATTGCTCCCTGTAGACTGTTTTGACTCCCTCTAATGTCGGGAATTTTAGAACCTGGTGAAGGGTCGAGGGCACTGCCCTCATGTTGTGGATCCACGGCCTCCCGAACAGGGAGTTATACCTCATATCACCCTCGATCACATGGAAATTCACCTCTTGGATGGTCCTGGACACGTTCATTGGCAAAGTTATCTCGCCTTTGGTGGTTTCGCATACCATGTTGAAGCCGTTTAGTACTCGGGCCGCCGGCACAACCTGATCCTGTAGGTCGATTTGTTCTATGACCCTCGATCGAGTGAGGTTGGCCGAGCTACCTAGATCAATTCAAACACGTTTAACTTGAGTCTTATTAATAAGTACATATATTACCAGTGCATCGTTATGGGGTTGCATGATCCCTTCTACTTCCTCGTCATTGAAAGACAAGGTTCCTTCTGGTACGTAATCCTGAGTTCTCTTCTCCCTTGTGATCGGCACCTTGGTGCGTTTTAATACTGGTCCTTAGGGAATATCGACCCCTCCAACAATCATGTGAATGACGTGTTGCGGTTCTTCTTGCTTGTTTTGTCTATTGGAATCCCTGTTTCTGAAGTGATTCTTGGCTCGATCACTTAAGAATTCCCGAAGGATCCCGTCATTGAACAACTACGCTACTTCCTCCCCCAGCTGTCTGCAATCTTCTGTTCTATGGCCATGGGTGCCATGATACTTGCACATTTGGTTGAGGTTTCTCTGAGCTGGATCGGTCTGCAGAGGTCCAGGCCATCTAGTATCTTTGATGCGTCCGATGGCCGATACGATGGCGGATGCATCAACGTTGAAGTTATATTCTGATAGTCGTGGTGCTTCCTTGGGCCCGACATTCTTGTCAAAACCATTCTTGCTCATGAGCTCTCGAGAGACCTGGCGTCAATCATTTCTCGTCTCACCTCGAACAGGGTTGTGCCTAGGTCCATTGCATCTATGATCTCCATTATATGGCTGGTAACAATCCCTGTTCGATCGTGGTTCTTGGTCAATGTCCCCTTTGACTATGTCGACGATCCTGATAGGATAAATGGACCCGGAAGGAGTCCCCATCTGGTCGTCTTCGACTCTAATCTTCGATTGGTATCGATTATGCACATCGGACCATGTAACAACTGGGTATTCAATCAAGTTATGCTTCAACTGTTGTGAAGCCACTGAGCTTCGTACATTTAGTCCCTGGGTGAAGGCTTGAACGACCCAATCATCAGCAACCGGTGGTAGATCCATTCGTTCCATTTAGAATCGAGGCACCACCACTTCGGGAGCACCACCGCTTTGGCGTGTGCTTTAACAAAAGAATTTGCAAGCATGTCAAAAGATTCAATGGATTTGGGTGGAAAATTATGGTACCATATCATCTCTCCCTTTGACAGGGTCTCCCCGAATTTCTTCAATAATACGGACTCGATCTCGTCGTCCTCTAGATCATTCCCCTTAATCGCATATGTGTAAGAAGTGACATGCTTGTTGGGGTCGGTTGTTCCATTATACTTGGGAATTTTGGGCATGTGGAACTTCTTGGGAATCGGTTTAGGAGACGCGCTCGGGGGGGGGGGGGGGGGCTTTTGTACGAACTTCTTTGAATCCAAACCCTTCAAAATCGGTGGTGCTCCCGAAATTTGATCAATCCTGGAATTATAGGTTTCCACCTTCTTGTCATTTGCTTCAATCTTCTTTTCCCCCGATTCGACTCGCTTTGTTAGTTCCTCGAGCATCTTCATGATTGCGGGATCGGTACCTGATTCATTTCTGATCGATCTCCTCGACACCGATTCGGCCTTGTGAACAACTTCCTGGGACAACTCGGGATCGATCCTGCTTGGTGCATGGTTTTGGTTTTGGAGTTGTGCTATTGAAGCTTGTTGAGCCTGCAACATTTCGAATATCACCCGAAGGCTGATTTCGCCTTTTTCACCGTACTATGTGCTCTAACCAACTGATCAAACATCTCTGCAAATGCTACTCTCGGGATCAACGACCAAATTTGTATTAGCGGCAACATGGGAGCTGATGTTGATTGGGTGTGCGCCCGGAACTCCATCGAGGTCAACTAGAGGTACTTCATTCCCTGGGGCGGCTATGTTGTCGTTTTCGTCATGGTGACCGAGGCCATTGTCCATGTATACGGAATCAAAGATACTCACAAGAACAAGTGTAAAATAGTGTGTGTTACGAAGGTTAGTACCAAGTAATCACTATTATCCTTAGCCCCACGGTGAGCGTCAAACTGTTTACCTTAAAACGGATAACAATTGAATTTATACGTGGTTTTAAGGACACGTGATTTTACTTGGCACAAACTGAGAAAAATATGTAAATTGAGATTGAAATTGACTGTAAAGAGAAATAAATGCAAACCAAATGAAACGTATAACTTTGGCCCTCGAGCTAGGTCACCCTCGAACCAAATAAAGATTTTACTGAAATATGAACAAAGTAACAGAATATTGAAAGCTTAAGAGAAGGTAATATATTGCTTTGTATTGTGTAAATGTGATGTCTTTTACAAATGATCAGACCCCCTTTATATAGTAGGGGAGTCCTACTCTTGATACAACTCTAAATATAGTAAGAAATCTCATGATTGGCTAATTAATCGGCCTCATCTTGATTCGTGTCGTGATTTTCGCTGTGATCATTGTTCGATTGCGGATATTTCAGCTTCCCGTTACTTGACTAAGAAAACTTCCATTGGTCTCGCTCAATCTCTATCTTGCTTGGTCTCGATCTCGGCCGATCTCGACCTTGATCGGTCTCTGAGTTACGAGTCCAGCAATCTAACTTCGCACCATGGCTCAATATAACACGAGGTTGAACATCGACCTATCATGTTCCAGTCTCGATTAGTGATACGAAGGGCAAGCCCGCTTTGACCGTATACAAAGACATATAACAATATGAATTATTGGAAATCACCTTCGTTAAGAGTGGGCATTCAGACAGTTCGGATTGCATATGAAAATTTCAGTGTGGATTTTCGGTTTTCGGATTGAAGAGTTGGTTTTGTTAAGTCGGATTAATTGGTTTGAATATTTTGAATTTCGATTTTGAGCTTATAAGTTGAGATGTTTCTTCTTTTTACAAAAATGAATATCCAAATAAAGTACTCATGTTAAATTGCCCGAAAATTTCCTCATTCTCAGCGCAATCATCCATGAAGTATTCAAGTAATGAAATTATTATCAAAAAATTACAATAGAGACATTAATATGGCAGATAAGAAGTAGAAATAGTAAAACCATGTCCAAATAGAAAGTATTTTCATAATAACATAGTAATTAATATCGAATATATGAGATATTATCTAATGTGTAGGGTATTGAAATTATTACTATTGAGATATGGATAATGAACTAAATATAAAGTATAAGAATTTCTGATTTTCCAATATCCAAAAATTCGAAATACCGAATCCAATATTCAATCCGAAATCCAAAAATTTTAAAAATTAAATCCATAATTCATACCAAAAAACCAAAAAATTCGGATTTCGATTTGAATTTCGGGTTTGCCCAAACTATGCCCACTCCTACCCTTTTGTCTGAATTCAAACATGGCCCGCCCGCCCTTCAGCTAGGTCTAGCAATGGGTTTGCGAGGGCCCCCCACTATGCCCCTTAATGAAACGAATGGTCGTTTTACTTCCTTTTAATTCCGACGAACGACATAGATATAATAAAATTTACCTAAATTAAAGTTAAGATTTGGCAGTAAGGTGTAGGTGACTTGTTGGGGCACAAGTGCCCTTACTAACTTTGGGGTTTTACTTAACAAAAGCAATTTTCGCCCAAGTAACTTGTGAGCGGATAACTTGACCCGCCCAATCATTAACTAAACCCGTTTTGACCCGTCTAAAATCGGTCCAACTCGTATATTGGACACCCTTAATTTGATCGGACACAAGACCGATCAAACCTATCCTTAGCAATTTTATCTGCACGACAACAAAGGCGGAGTAATGTAGCAATGAAGATTCCCCCCCTGCGTGTGGCGTGTGACGGCACAACTATTGGCTTGTCGTGTTTAAAATTATTTGCATTTTGGGGTGTTGGACAATTGCGTGGACCACGAAAGACGGACCGTCTGATGCGCCGAGCTGCGCTGATAGCTTCAAATCACCGGTTCGAATCAAATCATTTTAGCTAGATAAGGTTTTTTTAGCCTAATGTGAAGTATAAGTCATCTCTTGGCTGTGTTGTTCTTACTTTTGTCTTAATCTTTTTCACTATTTGCTAATTCGTTTAATCCATTATAATATTGTTTTAGTCCAAAATATCTATACCTTAATGAAACTAAGAAGACTTTAGTTATTCTTTTCAAATTTACCTTTTATTTTGGTTTTTCATCTGGTATCTGGTATTTGCATTGGAGCCCGACTATATCTAAATTCGCGTCGCGTAGGCCCCATTTGAAGGGGAAGCGCTTCCTATCAAGAATTTTTTCATACCCAAATCTCGAACCCAATACCTTTGGTTAAGGGAGGAGCAGTTCCATCGACTCACGACATTGTTTGGTGGTCTTTGCAAATCTACCTTGATTCAATAAATAGTCTATACAAAGTTTAAAAAGAATAACATATTTATACAGGGGCAGAGCTACAGTGCCGAGAGGGGATTCTGCCGAACCCAGTAACTTTGGTTCAATCATGTATTTGTCTTTAAAAATTCATTGACTATGTATAAATTTATTTAGAACCTAGTAATTTAAAGATGATTAACTTGTCAGACTCATAAATTTAAAATTTCGGGTCCGACCCTGTAATATTATTATAAAATAATTTAAGTTGAAACTTCCTTTTTTATGAGTACGATGTATTTATAGCCACAGAAATATGACATATTTAAGGAATGCGTATTTAATCTAATTATATCACATATATTAAAATAGAAAAAGTAGTAATAAAAGGATAAATTTTGTACTTTCCCGCTTTTGCAGAACATAGATAACGCCTTTTACGATTGCTAAAAACCTAAAGGTCAAAATTAGAAAACGAAATCACAAGTTCATGCAACCAACCATAATTCTATGATTTATGATACATCAATTAAGTGAGGATGCACCATTGTCGAATAAAAAATTGAGTAAATACTGGAGTAAAAATTAAACTAACGCAAAACGTCGAAAGCCAAGATGTGCCCTCTCCCTAAATCGACCGATACAATTGTCTAAGTTTTGAGTCATAATCAAAATATATACTTGCTATTAAAGATATATTATATATATACACATATATTTTACAAAGCTATCGGGGGCAGTGACTCCCCTACCCTAAGGATAGGTCTGCCTCTGTGTGTAAGAGTTTAATTAAAAGATTCGATTCCCAGATACAAGGTCACTTCATTTGAGCCGTAGAATTTAATACTGATGGCTTGGGAAAGGCTCTTGGCACGTTCGAGGATAAACATTTATTTAAGAGGGAGAATGTAACGACCCAATCGGTCGTTTTGAGCTTTAGCATTTCATTCAGTGGTTTGAGGTCTTGAATTACTTTATATTATGCATTATAACTTGTGTATATCATTGAATTTGATTTTAGGATGTTTCGAGATTGATTTGAACGAGTGATTCTCATTTTAGAAGATTAAGCTGGAAATACTGACCGATGTTTGACTTTTATGAAAACGATCCTAGAACAATATTTTGATGGCTCTGATAGGTTCGCCTCTGAGTGAAATTCTCCGACTTGATTCGAATTTAATCGGACCCTAATATGAGTCCGGACACCAAATGAATAACCGGGAAAAGGATAAGAATTCAACTAAAGCTTAAGGTTAATTGGAGAAACTTTATTAATTATATTGTCAATTAGTTATTATTATTATTATATATAGAAAGCAAAACTATAAATACACACAAACAAAAGCCGTGAGTCGCAAGTAATAGAGAAAGGGCTTCGTCTTGTTTTGAAGTTACAACTCAATTGTCTATATACTGACGCCATCTTGACGAGTAAACTTATTCTAAAGTTTACTCACTACGATTCTCTTCAATCATTTTCTTATCTTTTCCAATCATTTACTCTATAAATTCCTCTTCTTTCCCTCCCTTAACCAATTCCTTTTTCCTACGATATCCATTTCCCATGACGGAAGAATTTCAAGAATCCGAAATTATTTTTCAAGAAAATATTACAAAAAACGAAGTTGATGAAAAAAATGAAGAGTATTACGATTTTCGAAATACCAAGAAGCTACCAAAGAGAAAGAAGCAAAAGAGAATTTCCAATTCTGTCCCCGTTAATATCCCGGAGAATTTATCGAGAAATAATTCATGGGTCAAGTACGTGGAAAATGATTCGGATTTTTTGGAAGACGAAAGCGACGGAGAAATGGTGCCGCCCCACGTCATCACAGGCCGGAGAATCGCCGGAAAAATGATGGCATTTTCTGTTTGTACAGGTTATGGAAGAACACTTAAGGGAAGAGATTTAAGTCAAGTAAGGAATTCAATTCTTAGGATGACTGGTTTTCTGGAAACGTAACTTTAGAGTTTAGTTGAGAGGAAAAAAGGAAAAAAAAAAAATTTATTTTTCGTTCTTTTTTTTTTTTTTTTTTTGAGTTCCAATTATTGGAATCTCATTTTCATTCATCATTGTAATGGAGAAAATACAGGAATTCAAACAAAAACTCATTTCTCTAGTTAGAAGTTAAATTCGAATAAAATATCCAAAAGGAATATTAATTACAATCATTATTGAATTTTATTATCCTTATTTGTAAGTTATATTTATTTAGCTAAGGTGAAAAACCTCTCATTGTGCTAACGTCATGCCACACGTTGCATTTGAAGTAGAAGACGTAATCCGTTCGGCATATGCAGATTCAGAATTTTAATTTTGTAGGTTTACTCGAGATGACACTGAACCCATTGATCATTTAAGTTATTAATTTCGAAATTTGATATTTATACGTATTTAATATTAGATTCTTAAAACACATACAGACTCTTAGCTAAAGTTATTAAATTTGACAATATCCGTAGCTTAAATTTACATTAAACAGTCTGATCTTGGCTCAAGCTCTTTAACTTGGTATTCATTCTCGTTCGACTCCTGAAATTACCTCTCGAGTGGTGATAATTGATCAAGGTCAAAGTACTGTTAAATATCTCATATCGATAGTGGCTCCTCATATGGTTTTAGACAATCTTCACAGAACGACTAGAGAAGAGGATGGATTTGCAAATCCAGGTTGTCGGTTTGGAGTAGGTTTCTGTTAAGATGCTGCAGAAATGCACATTGCGCCAGTGAGTGTTTTTTGTGATTTTTTTTTGTCTCATCTTCAGACATAGCCAAACACAAACAGCTGGTTTTAAAGGGTGACAAGACTTGTGTTTCTTTTGGAAATGTGTAATAATTGTGAAATGTACATAAATAAATGTATGAAAAATACACATCAATACATTGTAGTATGTATTTTTTTAATAAAGTTTATATTATTCAATTACTGACAAGAACAATGAAAAATAGGAAGTCGGTTTTCTTGGACTATCCTATCTTTTTATTTGGTTTCTTATTCGGAATTCGCGGTTCGAATTCGACTAATCCGAATTTATGCTGGAATTCACTCTATATATTGGCCAACATTTGTATATTTTAACTAATTTCACGAAATATGTGCTATCTTACATCAACATAGGTATTAGGTCGCCCAAAAGCTTATAAGACAAATGAAAAAAATTATTTTTTAAGAATATGTTAATTATATTTCTTAATCTTGAAGTTGTTTTAGCCTCAAGAAAATGACTTAATCCCTGCTGGATGCTAGGAGGCCAACAGGTTTCATGGATAAAGTCAGAAAGTTTATCCAACGATTAAGCAAAACTCATAGGATAGCTATTATAGGGAGAATATTTTCCTTAAATTTCTACATGTGGAAATCTGACATTAACATAAGTAACAAGGAATAAAATAAGGTTTAAATAGGATTTAATGATCTGAAAGTTTGTTGTTTAAGGTACCACGTATAGTCGACATGATTACTGCACATTCTGGCAGAAAAGACAAATTAAGACACTATCAAATTGAGATTATAAAATAACTAAAAGTCAAAAACAGTATGATGATTTGGATCTCCAAATCTGATAGGCGTTTCGAAGATATGCTAACAACTGTTATTTTAAACCAGGCTAATAATGATGAGCTAAACCATATATATATATATATATATATATATATATATATATATATATATATATATATATATATATATATATATATATATATATATATATATATATATATATAACTATCGTTTATTATGTCGTTTCTGATGAGCCAATAAAATTTTAGGCGATTCGAGACGGTCACCTGAATTCATGAAGATGGCGTGGACATTAGCATACAATTGAAAATCGTGTTGGATTCTTATTTTATGACCCTAAAACACTAAAAACGAGGAACGTTCACGGAAAATCAATGACTATTGTTCATTAGGTCGTTTCTAATGGGCCATAAAATTTTAGGCGATTCAGAGCAGTCGCCCGAATTCATAAAGATGGTGTAGACATTAAAATACGAAAAATCGAAAATCATGTTGAATTCCTATTTTATGACCCTAAAACGTCAAAAACGAGGAACGGTAATGGAGAAGCAATTACTAAGGTTCATTAGGTCGTTGATGGAAATTGTGCCGAATTCCTGTTTTACGGTCCTAAAACACCAAAAAACGAGGAACAATCATCAAGAGCGATGGCTATTGTTTATTAGTTTGTTACGGATAGGCCAACACAATTTTAGGCAATTCGAGGTTGTTCGCCCAAATTCACGAAGATGGCGTGGACATTAGCACACAAAAAATCAAAAATCTTGTTGAATTTCCGTTTTATGGTCTTAAAATGCGAAAAATGAGGAACGATCATGGAGAAGCAATGACTATTATTCATAAGGTCATTTCTGATGGACCGACAAATTTTTAGGTGATTCGAGGTCGGTTGCCCGAATTCATGAAGATGGCACAAATATTAGCACACGAAAAATCAAAAATCGTGCTGAATTCTTGTTTTATGACCCCAAAACACCAAAAAACAAGGAACAATCATGGAGAAGCAATGATTATGGTTAATTAGGTCATTTTTATGGGGCCACAAAATTTTAGGGGATTCGGAGCTCGTCGCCCGAATTCATGAAGACGACGTGGACATTAACACATGAAATCAGAAATCATGCTGAATTCCTGTTTTATGGTCCTAAAACATCAAAAAATGAGGAACGATAAAAGAAAAGCAATGATTATTGTTCACTAGGTCTTTTTTAATAGACTCACAAAATTTTAGGCAATTTGGAGCCCGTCTCCCGAGTTCATGAAGATTGTGTGGACATTAGCACACGAAAAATAAAAAATCGTGCTGAATCCTATTTATGGCCCTAAAATGACAAAAATGAGAAACATTCATGGAGAAGCAATGATTATTATTCATTATTCATTTCATATGGGCCCAAAAAATTTTAGCCGATTCAGGGCTCGTTTCCCGAATTCATGAAGATGACGTAGATATTAGAACACGAAAAATCAGATATCGTGCTGAATTCCTGTTTTATGGACCTTAGACGCCAAAAACGAGGAACAATAGAGAAGCATTGACTATTGTTCATTAGGTTGTTTCTGATGAGCACACAAAGTTTTAGGCGATTCGGGGCCCATCGCCCGAATTCATGAAGATGGCATGGACATTAAATCACAAAAAATTGAAAATCATGTCGAATTTATGTTTTATTGCCCTAAAATGAAAACAATGAGGAACGATCATGGAAAAACAATGATTATGTCATTTTGGATGGGCCTACAAAACTTTGGGCAATTCGGGGCCGGTCGCCCGAATTCATGAAGATGTTGTGGACATTAGCGCACGGAAAATCAGAACCATGCTGAATTCCTGTTTTATGGCCCTAAAATTACAAAACACGAGGAACGGTCATGGATAAACAATGAATTGTTCATTACGTCGTTTTTAATGGGTCCATAAAATTTTAGACGATTCGAGGCTGCTCGCCCGAATTTATAATGATGGCATATATATTAGCACACGAAAAATCAGAAAATCGTGATGAATTCCTATCTATGGCCCCAATATGCCAGAAACGAGGAATGGCCATGGAGAAGCATTTTCATTACATCGTTTCTGATGGCGCACAAATTGTAGGCGATTTGGGGCTGGCCGGCGGAATTCATGAAGATGGTGTGGACATTAGCACACGAATAATCGGAATCGTGTTGGATTCCTGTTTTATGGCCCTAAAACACCAACAAATGAGGAACGGCCATGTAGAAGCCATAACTATTGTTCATTAGGTCGTTTATGATGGGCCCACAAAATTTTAGGCGATTTGGGCTCGGTCCCTCGAATTCATGAAGATTGTGTGGATATTACCACACGAAAAACCAGAAATCATGTTGAATTCCTGTTTTATATCCCTAAAATACCAAAAAATAAGGAACGCTCATTGAGAAGCTATGACTATTGTTCATTAGGTCATTTTTATGGACCCACAATATTTTAGGCGATTCAAAGTCGGCCGCCGAAATTCATGAAGATGGTATGGATATTAGCACAAAAAATTCAGAAATCGTGTTGAATTCCTGTTTTATGGTCCTCAAACGTCAGTAAACGAGGATCGGTTATGAAGAAGCAATGACTATTGTTCATTAGATCATTTCTGGAGGGCCTACAAAATTTTTAGACTATTCAGGGTCGGCAACTCGAATTCATGAAGATGGCATGGACATTAGCAAACGAAAAATCGAAAATCATGTTGCATTCCTATTTTATGACCCTAAAATGCCAAAAAATAAGGAACGATCATGAAGAAGCAATGACTATTGTCCATTAGGTCATTAGTAATGTGCCCACAAAATTTTAGGCGATCCGGGGCCCGTTGCCTGAATTTATGAAGATGGCGTAGACAATTAGAATAGGAAAAATCAAAAATCATGTTGAATTCGATTGTATTACCCTAGTACGCCAAAACCGAGAAACGGTGATGGATAAATAATGGCTATTGTTCATTAGGTCGTTTCAGGTAGGCCCAAAAACTTTTAGATGATTCGTGACTTGTCTCCCCAATTCATGAAAGATGACATGGATATTACACACGAAAAAGCGGAATCGTGCTGAATTTTTATTTTATGGCCCTAAAATGCCAAAAAATGAGGAACTGTCATGTAGAAGCCATAACTATTCTTCATTAGGTCGTTTCTGATGGACTCACACAATTTTAGGTGGCCTGAATTCATGAAGATGGCATAGACTATAACACACGAAAATATGGGAATCGTCCTGAATTCTGTTTTGTGGCCCAAAAACATAAAGAAAAAAAAAGAATAATGATCCTGGCGAAGCGATAAATATTGTTCTTTAGGTCATTTTTATGGGCCTACAAAAAATTTATGAGATTCAGGGACGATCACTCGAATTCATACAGATGGCATGGAATTCTTGTTTTATGGCCCTAAAATGCCAAAAATTGAGGAACGGTCATGGCGAAACGATGATTATTTCTCATTAATTCGTTCTTGATGGGCCCGAAATTTTTTAGTAGATTTGGGGCCAGCCATCCGAATTCATGCAGATGGTGTGGTTTATATAGAACATGAATAACTGGGAATCGTCCTGCATTCGTGTTTTATGGCCCTAAAACGCCAAAAGAAAATAAGAAATAGTGATGATGAAGCGATAAGTATGGTTCATTATATCATTTTTGATGGTCCCTCAAAATTTTAGGAGATTCGTGGTCGGTCGCACAAATTCTTGCAAATGACATGGACTATAACATACAAAAATCTGGGAATCGTCTTATATTCCTATTTTATGGCCCTAAGATGCCAAAAAGGAGGAACAATCATGGCGAAGAGTTGACTATTGTTCACTAGGCCATTTTGATGGGCATGCAAAATTTTAGGAGATTCGGGGTTGGTCGGCAAAATTCATGCAGATGGCATAGACTATAGCATAGAACATCTGGGAATCGTCCTGAATTCTTGTTTTGTGGTCCTAAAAACAAAACAGAAAGGAGCTATCATGACGAAGCTATGATTATTGTTCATTAGATCATTTTTATGGGCCTGAAAATTTTAGTATATTCGGGGCTGGTCGCTCGAGTTCATGCAGATGGCATGGACTATAACATATGAAAATTTGGGAATGGTCCTGTATACTTATTTTGTGGCCCTAAAAGACCAAAAAATGAGGAATGATCATGGCGAAGTAATGACTATGGTTCACTATGGGGAAGGCCGCCCGAATTCATACAGATGGCATGGACGATAGCGCACGAAAATCTGGGTATCGTCCCCAATTCCAGATTTAAATCCTTAAAATGCCAAAAAAATGAGGAACGATGAAGAGATGCCTATTATTCATCAGGTATTTTTTTGATGGGCCCGCAAAATTTTAGGAGATTTGGGGTTGGCCGCCTGAATTCATGAAGATGGCGTGGACTATAGCACATGAACTATGGGAATCATCCTGAATTCCTAGTTTGTGGCCTTAAAACTCCAAAAAGGAGGACGGTCATGAAAAAATGGTGATATTATTCATTAGGTCTTTTTTGATGGACCCTCAAAGTTTAGGAGATTCGGGGCCGGTCGCCAGAATTAATGCAGATGACATGGAGTATAGCACATGAAAATCTAGGGATTGTCCCCAATTCCTGTTTTAAAGCCCTAAAATATTAAAAATTAAGGAACATTCATGAAGCGATGATAATTATTCATTAGGTCATTTTTAATGGGCCCGCAAAATTTAGGAGATTCGGGACCGCTCGCCCGAATTTATGCACATGGCGTGTACTATAGCATACGAAAAATTCGGTAATCGTCCTAAATTCTTGTTTTGTGGAACTAAATACTCCAAAAAAAAGAACGGTGATGGCGAAGCGATAACTATTCTTCATGAGGCCATTTTTTATTGGCCCACAAAATATTAGGAGATTCGGGGCCGGTCGTCGTATTCATGCAGATAGTTTGGACTATATCACACGAAAATCTGGGAATCGTCTTGAATTACTATTTTGTAGCCCTAAAATGCCAAAAAATGAGGAACTATCATGGCAAAGCGATGACTATTGTACATTAGGTCGTTTTTGATGTGCCCGCAAAATTTTTAGGAGATTCAGGGTCGGTAACCCGAAATCATGCAGATGGCGTGGACAATAGCTTATGAATATCTTGGAATCGTCCTGAATTCCTGTTTTATGGTCCTAAAATGCCAAAAAATGAGAAAAGGTCATGGGAAAAAAAGATGACTATTGATCATTAGGTCATTTTTGATGGGCCCTAAATTTTTTAGGAGATTCTGGGCTGGTCGTCTGAATTCATGCTGATGATGTGGACTATGACACAGAGAAATCTGGTAATCGAATGAAATTCCGATTTCATGGTCCTAAAATGATAAAAAATGAGAAACGGTCATGGAGAGGTGATGAATATTGATCCTTATGTCCTTTTTGATGGACCGACAAAATTTTAGGTGACTCATGTCCGATCGCCCGGATACATGCAAATGGTGTGGGCTATAGTATACGAAAAATCTGGGAATTGGGCAAATTGCACGTTTTATGGATCTAAAAACGAGAAACGATTATGACGTGGCGATTACTATTGTTCCTTAGATCATTTTTGATATTCTGAAAATTTTTAGGCGATTCGGGTCTGGTCGCCCGTATGCATGTAGATGACGCCGACTATAGCACATGAAATATGGGAATCAGGTAGAATTCAAGTTTTATGGTCCTAAAACATCAAAAAATTATGAACGGTCATTGAGAGACGATAACTATTGTTCCTTATGTCATTTTTGATGCTCCGCAATTTCAAGTCCGGTTGCCGGGTGCATTAAGATGCCGTGGGCAATAGCACACAAAAATCTAGAAATCGGGCGGAATTCCATTTTTATGGCCCTAAAACGCCAAAAAAGAGGAACAATCATGGAGAGGCGATGACTATTGTTCCTTAGGTCATTTTTGATTGTACGGAAATAATTTTGGCGATTCAGGTCCGATCGCCCTGATGCATGCAATTGGTGAGGGCTATAGCACACAATGTTTTGGGTATTGGGCGGAATTTGAGTTTCATAGCCCTAAAATGCAAAAAATAAGGAACGACCATGGTGAGGCAATGACTATTGTTCTTTAGGTTGTTTTTGATGGTCTGGTAAAATTTTAGGCGGTTCAGGTCCGGTCGTCCGGATGCATGCCGATGGCGTCGCCTATAGCACTCAAAATTTGTAAATTGGTCGGATTCCAATTTTATGGCCCTAAAATGCCAAAAATAAGGAACGGTCTTGGCGAGGCGATGACTATTATTCCTTATATCATTTTTGATGGTCTAGCAAAATTTTAGGTGATTTGGGTCCGGTCGCCCGGATGCGTGGGCTATAGCACACGAAAATCTGAGAATTGGGCGTATTTCAATATCATGGCCCTATAATGCCAAATTGAGAAGCAATCATGGCGTGGTCTATAGCACACAAAAGTTTGGGAATTAGGCAGAATTTCAGTTTTATGGTCCTAAAATGCCAAAAAATGAGGAACGGTCAAGGCGAGGTGATGGCTATTGTTCCTTAAGTCGTTTTTATGTTCCGAAAAAATTTATGTGGTTCTGGTCTGTTTGTCCAGATGCATGCGGATGGTGTGGGCTATAGCACTCGAAAATCTGTAAACTGGACGAAATTCCTGCTTTATGGCCCTAGAACATCAAAAAAGACGAACGGTCAATGTCGAGGTGATGACTACTGTTTCTTATATCGGTTTTGATGATATGATAAAACTTTAAGCGATTTGGTTCCGGTCGCCGGGATACATGCAGATGGCATAGGCTATAACACACAAAAATCTGGGAATCAAGTAGAATTATAGTTTTATAGCCTTAAAATGCTAAAAGGAACGATCACGACGAGGCGATGACTGTCGTTATCGTTCCTTAAGTCATTTGATGGTCCAGAAAATTTTTAGACTATTTGGGTCCGGTCACCCGGATGCATGTAGATGGTATGGGCTATAGCACAAGAAAATCTGGGAATCGGGCGGAATTCTAGTTTTATGGCCCTAAAATGCCAAAAATCAAGGAACAATATCGACGAGGCGATGACTATAGTTCCTTAGGTCGTTTTTGATGGTCCTGCAAAATTTTAGGCAGTTCGGGTACGGTCGCCTTGATGCATGTAGGTGGCGTGGGATACAACACACAAAAATCTAGAAATCGGGCAGAATTTCAATTTTATGGTTCTAAAATGCAAAAAAACCAAGAACGGTCATGACAAGGCAATGACTATTGTTCCTTAGGTCATTTTTCTATGTTTCGGTAAAATTTTCAGTGATTTGTATCTAGTCACTCGGATGCATACAAATGACGTGGGCTATAACACACGAAAATGAGGGAATCAGACAAAATTTCAGTTTTATGGCCCTAAAATGCTAAAAAAAAGAACGGTCACGACGAGGTGATGAATATTGTTCTTTAGGTAGTTTTTTATGTCTGAAAATTTAGGCGATTCAGATCCCGTCGCCCAGATGTATGCAGATGGCGTGAGCTATAACACACGAAGATCTGGAATTAGGTAGAATTCGAGTTTTATGGCTCTAAATCGTTAAAAAATATGGAACGGTCATGGAGAAGCGATGACTATAGTTCTTTAGGTCATTTTTGATGGTCCGATAAAATTCGGGTCCGGTCGCCCGGATGCATACATATGACATGGGCTATATCACGTGAAAATATAGGAATCGGGCGGAATTCCAGTTTCATGGTCCTAAATTGCCAAAAAACGTGGAACAGTCATGGCAAGGTGATGACTATTGTTCTTTAGGTCGATTTTGATGGTCTAAAAAAATCTTAGGCGATTCGGGTCCGGTTGCACAAAAATATGAGAATCAGACGAAATTTCAATTTTATGGCCCGAAAATACCAAATAATGAGGAACATTCATGGAGAAGAGATGAATATTATTCCTTTGATTGTTTTTGATTGTCTGAAATTTTTTTCAGCGATTCGGGTCCGGTCCCCTGGATGCATGCAGGTGGCGTGTGCTATAGCACAAAAAAATTTGGGAATTGGGCGAAATTCTAGCATTATGACCGTAAAACACCAAAAAGTAGGAACGGTCATGGCGAGGCGATGACTATTGTTCCTTAGTTTGTTTTATATGGTCCGAAAAAATTTTTAGGCGATTCGGGTCTAGTCACTCGGATGCATGCAGATGACGTGGGCTATAACACAAAAACAATCAGGAATAGGGAAGAATTCTAATTTTATGGCCCTAAAATGCCAAATATTGAGGAACATTCATGGCGAGACGATGTCTATTATTCCTTAGGTCTATTTGATGGTCTGATAATATTTTAGGCAATTCGGGTCTAGTCGCTCGGATGCATGCAGATTGTGTGTGCTATACACAAGAAAATATGGGAATATAGCAGAATTTCAATTTTATGACCCTAAAATACCAAAAAATGAGTAACAGTAATGGATATGCAATGACTATTCTTCCTTAGGTTATTTTTGATTGTCCAACAAAATTTTAGTGCATGCAGGTGGCGTGTGCCACGAAAATATGAGAATCGGGCCGTATTCCAGTATTATGGCCCTAAAATGCCAAAAAGAGGAATGGTCGTGGCTAGGCGATGGCTATTTTTCCTTAGATCATATTTTATGGTCCGACAAAATATTAGGCGATTTGGGTTCGGTTACCCGGATGCATGCAAATGGCGTGGGCTATAACACAAGAAAATTTGGGAATATGACGTAATCCAATTTTATGGCCCTGAAATGCCATAAAATGAGTAACAGTCAAGGAGATGCGATGATTATTTTTCCTTAGATTGTTTTTGATGGTCCGAAAAAAATTTAGGTGACACGAGTCTGGTCGCCCGGAAATCAGGCGGAATTCCAGTTTTACAGCCCTATAACGCTAAAAAATGAGTAACGGTCATGGCGAGGCGATAGATATTGTTCCTTGGTTTGTTGTTGATGGTCCGACAAAATTTTAGGCGATTTGGGTCTGATCGCCCGAATGCATGCAGATGGCGTGGGTTACAGCAAACGAAAATCTGGGGATCGGGCAGAATTTTAGTTTTATAAAACTAAAATGCCAAAATATGAGGAACGATCTTGGAGAGGCAATAACTATCATTCCTTAAGTTATTTTTTATGTTCCAACAAAATTTTAGGCGATTCTGGTCAACTGGATGCAAGCAAATGGCATAAGCTATAACTTACGAAAATCTAGAAATCGGGGAGAATTCCAGTTGTATTGCCCTAAAATGCCAAAAAATGAGGAATGGTCATTGCGAGGCGATGACTATTGTTCCTTAGGTCATTTTTATGGTCCGAAAAACTATTAAGTGATTCGGGTTCGGTATTCCAGATGCATGGAGATTGTGTGGAGCACACGAAACTTTGGGAATTGGGTGGAATTCAAATTTTATGGCCCTAAAATGCCTAAAATTAGGAAACGTCATGGCGAGGCGATGAATATTGTTCCTTTGGTCATTTTTTATGCTCCGACAAAATTTTAAGCGATTCAGATCCGGTCGCGCGGATGCGTACGGATGGCTTGGCAATAGCTTACGAAAATCTGGAATGAGGCGGAGTTCCAATTTTATGGCCCTAAAACACCAAAAAAGAGGAACGGTCATGGCGAGGCGATGGATGTTGTTCCTTAGGTCATTTTTTATGGTCCAACAAAATTTTAGGCGATTCAGGTCAACTGCATGCATGCAAATGGCTGGGCTACAACATACGAAAATCTGGGAATCAGGGGAAATTCCAGTTTTATGGCCCTAAAATGCCAAAAAATGAGCAACGGTCATGGAGAGGCGATGACTATGGTTCCGTAGATCATTTGTGATGTTCCAGTAAAGTTTTTGGTGATTCGGGTCAAATCTCTTAGATGCATGCGGATGGCGTAGGATATAGCACATGGAAATGTGGGAATCGGGAGAAATTCCAATTATATGGCCCTAAAAAGCCAAAAGACGAGGAACAGTCTTGGTAAAGCGATGACTATTGTTCCATCGGTCATTTTTTATGGTCCGATCAACTTTTAGGTGATTCGGGTTCGGTCGTCCGGATGCGTGGAGATGGCGTGGGCTATAACACATGAAAATGTGAGAATTAGGCAGGAATTCCAGTTTCATGTCCCTAACATGCCAAAAAATGAGGAAAGGTCGTGGAGAGTCGATAACTATTGTTCCTTTGGTAATTTTTGATGGTCTGGAAAAAGTTTTATGTGATTCGGGTCCAGTTTCCTGGATGCACACAGATGGTGTGAGTTATAGCACATGAAAATATGGGAATCGGGCAGAATTCCAGTTTCATAGCACTAAAACGCTAAAAAAATAAGGAACAATCATGGTGAGGTGATGACTATTATTCTCTAGGTCATTTTTGATGGTCAAGCAAAATTTCAAACAATTCGGGCCTGGCCGCCCGGATGCATGCAGATGGCGTGGGCTAGCACACAAAATCCTCAGAAGCGGATGGAATTCCAATTTTATGGCCCTAAAATGCAAAAAATGAGGAATCGTGGCAAGGCAATGAATATTGTTCCTTAGGTAGATTTTGATTTTCCGGTGAAATTTTAGGTGATTCGGGGCTGGTCCCTCAGATGCATGCAGATTGTGTGGGCTATAACACACAAAATTTGGGAATTAGGGGGAGTTCTAGTTTCATGGCCTTAAAACGCCAAAACAATATAGAAAGATCATGGCGAGGTGATGACTATTGTTCTTTAGGTCTTTTTTGATGGTACGTCAAAATTTTAGGCGATTCAAGTCTGGTCACTAGGATATATGCAGACGATGTGTGCTATAGCACACCAAGATCTGAGAATCTGGAGGGGGGGGGGGGTTCTAGTTTTATGGCCCTTAACTCCAAAAAATGATGAAAGGTCATGGGGAGGTGATGACTATTATTCCTTCGATCGTTTTTTTAGGTTCAAAATTTTTTTAAACGATTTGGATTTGGTCGCCCGGATGCATGCAAACGACGTGCACTATTTCACATAAAAATCTGAGAATCGGTCGGAATTCTAGTTTTATAGTCCAAAATCACAAGAAAACGAGGAATGATGATGGAGACGCGATGAATATTGTTACTTATGTCATTTTTTATGTTCCGGCCAATTTTTAGGCGATTCAAGTCTAATCGTCCGGATGCATGTAGATGGCATGGGCTATAACACACGAAAATATGGAAATCGAGCGGTATTCTAGTTTTATGATCTTAAAATACCAAAAAATGAGGAATGGTCATGCCGATGTGATGACTATTGTTCCTTAGGTCATTTCTTATGGTCCAAAAAAAATTTACGCGATTTAGGTCCGTTCGCCCTGATACATGCAGATGCTATAGCACACGAGAATCTGAGAATCGGGCGGAATTTCAGTTTTATAGATCCAAAACGCTAGAAAAAGAGAAACAATCATGGCGAGGCACTGACTATTGTTCCTTAGGTAATTTATGATGATCCGACAAATGTTTAGGCGATTCAGGTTCGACCGACCAAATGCATGCAGATAGCGTAGAATCTGGGAATCGAGCAGAATTCTAGTTTTATGGCCTTAAAATGCTATAACATGAGGAACGGTCATGGAGAGGCGATGAGTATTTTTCTTTAGATCGTTTTTGATGGTCCGGAAAAATTTTAGGCAATTCCGGTTTAGTCTCCTCGATGCATGCAAATGGGTTAGGGTTATGGCCCGATTCTCAGAAATTTGTGAATCGAGCAGAATTTTAGTTTTATGGCCCTAAAATGATGGACGGTTATGGCGAGGCAATAACTATTATTCGTTAGGTCATTTATTATGGTCCGGTAGAATTTTAGGTGAATCGAGTCTGGTCTCCTGGATGCATGTAGATGGCGTGGGAATGGGGCGGAATTCTAGTTTTATGGCCCTAAAACGCTAAAAATCGAGGAACATAGTCTTTGCGAGACAATGATTATTGTTCCTTAGGTTGTTTAAGATGTTCCATCAAAATTGTAGGCTATTCGTGCCCGTCCGCTCGAATGCATTCTAATGGCGTGGGCTAGCACACGAAAAGTGAAAATCGGACAGAATTCTAGTTTCATGGGCCTAAAACGTCATAAAATGAGGAATGGTTATGGCAAGACGATGACTATTGTTGATTTGTTCGTATTTGAAGGTCCGACAAAATTTTAGGCGATTCGGGTCCGGTCGCCAAGATGCATGCAGATGGCAATAGCACACGAAAATCTGGAAATCAGGCGGAATTCCAGTTTTATGGTACTAAAATGCCAAAAAATAAGGAACCTTCTTGGCGAGGTGAGGAATATTGTTCCTTAGGTCATTTTTGATGGTCCGAAATTTTTTTAGGTGATTTAGGTATGATCGCTCGGATGTATGCAGATGGCTAGCACACTAAAATTTGAGAATCAGGCAGAATTCCTGTAATGATCCAACTGGTTATTTTGAGCATTTGCATTCCGTTCAGCTATTTGATGTCTTGAGTAGCTTCGTATGATGTATTATGACTTGTGTGAACCGTCAATGTTGGTTTTCAGGTGATTCAAATTTTTTTTGGAAGAATGATTCTCAACTAGAAAGCTTTAAGTTGGAAGAGTTGCCCAAGTTTGACTTTTGTGTATTTGATCCCGGATCGGATTTTTGATGGTTACGTTAGGTCGGGATGGTGATTATGGACTTGGGCGTATGCCCGGATTTGCATTTGGATATTTGTAGAAGGTTTCGACACTATTTGGCAAAAGTTAGAAATTTGAAGGGCTAGAATGTTCATAAGTTTGACTGGGAGTTGACTTTGATGATATCGGGTTCAGATTGTAGTTCTGGGAATTGGAATAACTTTGTGATGTCATTTGGAAATTGTGTGCATAATTTGAGGTCATTCCGGGTTGATTTAATATGGTTCAGCACGAGTTTTGAAAGTTGAAAGTTCAAAAGTTCATTAAGTTCAATTTGAGGTGCGATTCGTGGTTTTGACCTTGTTATGTTTGATTTGAGGCCTCGAGTAGGTCCGCTTTATGTTTGGGACTTGTTGGCATGTTTGGAGGGGTCCCGAGGGGCTCCGATGAGTTTCAGATCATTTCCATGCTCTTTGGCACTGCTGTTTTTTGGTGTAGACCTTCTTCGCGATCGCGAAGATTGGGTCGTGATCACGTAGTGTTTCCTTCATTGCGTTCGCGACAGTGTTACCGTGTTTGCGTACTTTTGTGAGGCCTGAGAACCACATTCGCATTCGTCTTGTCGCGATCATGTAGTGCAGGTGCATGTGGTCATCACGTTTGCATGGGAAGTTTCGCGAATGCGTTGGGTATTTTTAGAGGCTGTCGAGTTTGTTCTTCGCGATCACGAAGGATGTCCCGCGATCACGAAGGGTATGTCTTTTCAGTGAATTATAAGAACTCTATTTCGAAGTTTTCGGACATTTTAGTATATTTTGAAATATGGAGCTCGGATTGAGGCGATTTTCACCACATGGTCTGGTGTAAGTGTTTCACCACATGATTGATGATTACAAAGTGGAGTTTTGGGTTTTTTGTCTATAGCTTCATAAGGTGAATTTTTGAGTTTTGAACATCGATTCGGAGTCGGATTTGAGTGAAACTAGAATGGTTGGACTTGTAAGTGAATGGATTGTCGGATTTTGTGAGTTTTATCGTGTTTCGAGGTACGAGCCCGGGTTTGAATTTTTGGTTGACTTTGGGTTTTTTATTAAAGATTTGACCCTTATCGATTGGGTTTGTTTCCCTTGGCATTATTTGATTCGCGGCGGATGGCGTTTCTAGAGTATTGTTCGGATTGCTCGGTATTGGATATGGTTTATTCGAGGTAAGTAACATATCTAAACTTGTATTTGAGGGTATTTCACCCTGGGAATTGTGTTATAAGAGGTGTATTAAGGTGATGCACATGCTAGGTGACGAGCGTGTGGGCGTGTACTGAGAAAATCATGATTTTAGTCGACTATTAGACTATGACCGAACTTGTTTTGCTATTATATCCTGTTACCTCCATGTTCTCCCTACTTGTTTGATTATATGAGCTTTGAATCATGTTAGAAATCATGTTTAGGCTATATGCTTACTCTGTTGAGACCCACTGAGTTCAAATCTGATGTTGGGTTATTTGCTTTTTTTAACCCATGTCACTGCATAGTTTTGAAGATTGACAAATGGCTAACCAGCTGAACCAGGTCCATCAGAGAACACATCTTGAACTGAATATCTGGCACATGAACCGTATATGCATAGGAGATATCTGTGAATGAGAAATATCAATGAACCAAGAGATTGTCTCCTAATGCGAAAAGGTTGCAAACTGATGAGATGATTGGAGTCGAATTCAGCAAGGAAAGTAACAAAAATAAAGGAAGTTGAGTTTGGTACGAATTATGTTCACCCAGGTAGAGTTGGACTAGAATTGGACGACAAGCTCAACTGACTCTATAAATACTTGATGTATTTCTGCTGGAATTGGACACACACAAAAGATGAAGTGAATCAAAAGTCTGAAAGCAAAGTTCCCAGTGTCAATTTGCTAGCAGAGTCATTGTGCGATTAAAAGGCTACAGATCAACTAAAAGAACCAGTTCCATCTGATTGATTATTGAGTCTAGTTGATTGTAGAAGGAGTTTTAATATTGTATCTTTCAACTTTCATATAAGCAATTGTAATAGGTACGCATTGTTCAAGTTAGAGTTAACTTGAGGTGTGTAGAAATTAGCTAGGGGCTAGTTACTACAAAGGGATTAGAGTTAGTCCTAGGATTACAAAAGAGTTTATTTTGTAAGTCCGTTTGGCTTAGAGTATTGAGTGAAGAGTTTAAGAAAATCCTACTGAGGAATAGGTCGTGATTTTTTCACCTTTTGAGCCAGGTGTTTTCCACGTAAAGTTCCTTGTATTTTTACTTTACTGCTTTTAATATTCCGCGACATTAGAAGTAAGTACATCAAGAAGAACCAAGTTCTTCTATTGAGACATCACTCGAAAATTGGGTACCACACAAAGTAACTTATCTTCTTGTGAGGTATTGACGTCTAAAACATCAATTGGTATCAGAGTAGGTTATCCTTGAAAGGCTAACACCTTGGAGAAGATCAAGATGAGTGCACCACCTGGAAATTGGGAAGGTCAATCAACTGCAAGGCCACCACTCTTCAATGGCCAGTATTACTCTTGGTGGAAAAACAGGATGAAGGACCACCTGATTGGAGAAGACTATGAACTCTGGGACATAGTCACTGATGGTCCTCTAGCTACCATGATGAAGACTGCTGAAGGTATAGATATACCAAAGACTAGAGCTGATTGCACTGCTGAGGATCTGAAGAAATGGGAGAAGAATGCAAAGGCCAAAAAGTGGCTAGTGTGTGGACTAGGTCCAGACGAGTACAGCAGAATCTAAAGCTGCACCACTGCCAAAGATATTTGGGATACCTTGCAAGTAGCCCATGAAGGAACACCTCAGGTAAAAAGGTCAAGAGGCACTTTACTATAATCTCAATATGAAAACTTCACTATGAAAGAAGGAGAGACTATCCAAGAGATGTACACAGGGTTCACAACCTTGACTAATGAACTGAAGTCTCTTTTAAGAGTCATTATTGAAGAGGACAAGGTTGAGAAGATCCCAACAAGGGTCTTGCATATTCCTTGGGAAAGCAAAATCACTGTTATCCAGGAATCCAAAAATATGGCAACCCTGAGATTGGATAAGCTGATTGGAAACCTCATTGCCTATGAACTGAGAAGGCAAACAATGAAGATGGATGGTCCAAAGAACGAGAGGAGTCTATCACTAAGAATCACTGAGGGAGCAGATCTGGAAGATGATGAGATGTCCATGATCACCAAAGAATTCAGAAACTTTCTCATGAGGAAGAAAGACATCTCTAGAGGAGGAAACTACAACAAAGCAAAAGCTCCAGAAAGGCCAACCAACGAGGGATGCTATAAATGTGGTAAGACTAACCATCTCATTAAAAACTGTCCTCAGTGGGAAGTAGAATGGAAAAAAGAGAGATATGAGAGAAGGAGCAGGAAGAAGGAACATGTCCAACCCAAGAAAACCACAACAAAGGCTATGGTTGCTGCTTGGGGGAAAGTTCAGATGAAGAATCAGAAGATGGGGAGACTGAAGATCAGGCGCTCATGGCAATTGGACAATCTGACAAGGAATCACATGAAGCATCAGAGGTAAGTATCTCCCATCTTAAAAACAAAGTAAAGTTCCTATCTAAGGAAAAACTCTC